>VMDR010004146.1:0-63249 GCA_007922815.1 Macrotus californicus
AAAATAATACAGAGTATATAAACTTATAAAATTGAGACTACCAGAGTACAGTCCATAGCCCATTCAAAGACAGTTGGAACACACCATTGAAAATGGTCATACACAACCTCAAGTTCATTCAAGATACATCTGGAGAGTTTTGCAACTTAAAGTGGTCTTGCTAAACTGTGGCTGCATAGTAAGACTGCTTATGTTCAGTTTGCAATAAAATGGAAATACGTCCTAGTAACCCAAGAAAGGGAATGGAGCTGAAGGACACTATCAAGTTTAGAATATGAAGAATTATTTTCAATGGCCATGATGCTATATTTAAAACTCATAAAAAGAAAGAGCAGGCTTCTGAATGTTGATTTGTGTGTGCATCACTAAATCCTCATGAGAAAGGACCCCAGTTCTTGCTGGTAAAATGTATATCAAAGTGTTCAGGTGAAGAAAGGAGGAATAAGGACCTGGGCTGGTTTCTGGTTTCTGTGTCTCACTGGATGAGAGACCCAGCTAAAACCTAACAAGCTTTCTTCATTTGTGAAAGGACACGAAAATTCCCGAGGTGCTAATTTTTGCTTTAACATCCCATGAGCTATTGTGTTTATTTCAGTCTAACTCCCAAACAAAATTTAAAACAACAGTAATACTTCATTCTTTCTGCTCAGAGAAGGTCACTGACATGTCAGAAAGAGCAAGAAAGAGGAAACCAACCAAAGGCAGAGCATGTGAGCCTTCCTTCCCTTGCCCACATACTCCAGTTGTCACGGGAACAAGTGTGTCCGTGTCTCAGCCGTAACAAAACCCTGGAAAGCTTGCAGCAGATCACACCCTGATCCCATGACCTCTCCCCCTCCCCCCCCCACCCCCATTTACAAGTTCAGAATGCCACTGCACTCTTCAGGACTCACAGCGGCTGCTCCACTGCTGTGAAGGAGTGAGCTAGAGGCCAAATGAGAAAGACCGTCTTGTGGTTAGGGGATCATCCTCAAAGGTGTGTGTGTGTGTCTTTGAGATTCCCATCATGCAAACCAAAGTTTTAAGGGTTTCAAAACCTGTAAAGCAACCCCTCAGAAAGGATCCAAAAGCTGAACATACTGGACTTAAGGCTTAGTTCATACAGTTTAAAGACATGCGCACTGCTACAGAACAGACTGGTCAAGGTAAGTATATGGTTCACATTAGGATACTCTACTACTGTAATATGGTGGTATATGAATCACTTAACTCTAGGATAAAGATTAAAGAAAAAATATTAAAAATAACTACAGCTACAATCATTTGCTAATGGTACACACATTAAAAGAGGTAAATTACAACATCAAAAACATAAATGGGTAGAGTTTTTGTATACACGTATGATGGAAGTTAAGTTGCTATCTGCCAGAAACAGGCTGTTATATCTATAAGGCATTTCATGTAAGCCTGATGGTAACCACCAAGCACAAACTTGCAATAGATACAAAAATGGTAAAGAGAAGAGAAACAAACATACCACTACAGAAAACCATCAGCCCACGAAGGAAGACGGCCAGCGAAGAAAAGAACGGGAGAAATACAAAACAGCCAGAAAACAGTATGACGGCATTACTAAGTTCTCACCTATTAACAATTGTCTTAAACAAAAATGGATCAAATTCTCTAATCAAAAGGCAGAGAGTGTATGAATGGATTAAAAACAAAAAAGAACAGGAGCCAAATCTCTGTTGCTTCAGGGCACATAGAGACTCCAGGGGGAAGGATGGGAAAGATTCTAATGGAAACCAAAGGAGCAGGGGTAGCTATGCTGATATCAGATAAAATGGGATTTAAGTCAAAAACTGTAACAAGAGACAAAGAAGGTCATTACAGAATGATACAGGGGCCATCAATTCATCCAGAGGCTATTACAGTCGTAATATATGTGCACCCCGATTCAGTCTGAGATGAATGAGCTCTGGGGATCTAATCGCAGCGAGGTGACAATAGTTAGCAAGGCTATATTATAGACTCAATAATGCTAAGAGAGTCGTAGGGAAGCAGGATTTTGCCACCCTAAAATATGTCCCATTGGCATGAGGATTATTTTAGGCTGATTATTTTTAAGAAACAAAAGACTCAGGAAGAGCTTCTTACCTCCCCCTTAAATGCCTAAAATAATTTAGATAGGGGCCTGTTTCAGGAAGATGAGCTATCACCAGAGACTACCTCGAAGACTATGACCGAGGTGTGGTCAACAAGGGGTGGGGTGCGGCTGGTCCGGAGGTGGAAGGGGCTGGGAGGCTGAGGAAAGGAGGGGTGAACTCAGCAAGGCCTGCTTGTTCCAAGTCCTCTGTGTGTCTCCTTGTCTCCACTTGGCGTAGCAAACATCTGTTTACCAAACATTTGCCTTTTCATCTTCATGTAAATTGCCTCCCTCCCTTTGAAGTCCCAGACTCCTACCCCTTTCTCTTTAGCTCTGGATGGCAGATAAGCCTCAATTGCCTGATTGTCTCAGGGCCCTTGTATTCTCTTGGAGCAAAGTCATGTACAAAATTAAGCTTGGTTTTTTCTCCTCTTATCTGTCCTACATCAATGTAAATCTTAAATGTTCTCACTACACATACACAAAAGGTAATTATGTGAGGCAATGCATGTGTTAACTAACCTCCCTGCAGTCATCACTTTGCAATATACATGCGTGTCACATAATCATGTTGTATAACTTATACAGTGTTATATGTCAATTACTTCTCAATGCCGTTGTGAGGGAGAATCCTTTGTTTAAGTAAGAGAAGATCGGACATGAATTGATAACTGGAAGTGTATATGTGGGTTTCATAACTATTGTCTTATTTTGTACATTTGAAATTTTAATTTAAAATGTTAAAAATAAATCACAAAACAAAATGAAAAAGTCTCCTGACCAAAGCTCTTCTAAAAGTTCTAATTCTGGTACAGAGGTTCTTTTACTTCTATATTTGTTTTAATAAATGCATGGCAGAGATCATAAAGAATAGCATTCTATGGTTCTAAATCAAAGTAAATGTCTTTGGGCTTTACGCCGTAATTGTGACTGCAGCATTCAGTGTATCAGATGGTCAGCGGGCGTCCACCCAGCAACGCAAACCAGGCTCCCAGCTGTCCTCTCTGGCTCTTCCTCCACCTGCCCGCCCTCCTCCATCCCCCAACCGGAAGTCGGTCCACCAGCCTGCAGTCAGTTCAGCGGCCTCGTCGCCTGAATCCACACGCTTCTCTGCGTCCTCACTGGCACTAACCATACCTGCTCTCTATATTTTTATTTTTATTGGCAACTGGCTTCTTAAAAAAAAAAAAAAAAGCTTCCTTGATGCATTATTTGTGATTTGGCCCCTACCAAATGGACCATGGAGAAAGATGCTAAAGTCCTCTCTGCACCACAGCACGCTGTTTGCGATGCCTCCCCCAGAGGACTTGACCACAGCTGCACAAGGTCGGGACGGGGGCTGCGGTGTCCAGACCTGTTCCTAATAGTAAAAAGCCAGCTCTGATCTCGCCAGCTCAAATTTGCCGGCACCATACATCTTCCAGGTAGATCCAATAGGCCAGAAAATAATTAAACCAAAAAATAAATTTCCAGGACATGTTGTGGGGATGACTCTTACTAAAATACTCTGACGTCTGTCCTCTATCATCATAATGAAGCCAGTACAGAAGCGGGCAAAAGTTGATTTCCAGTTGTGCATCTGTGAAACAGAGTTGATTTCTGTATTATTATTATTAATTAATGATTATATTTTTATTTGTATGACAACTGGAAACCTACTTTTGCCCACCCCAGTATAAATATGTTCAAAAATTCATCTAGAATTTTCTGCAAATGTTCTTTTCTCTGCAAGTGAATGGTCTTGATGAGTTCATTTTAACCATGAATGTGCACCTGGATGCCTGGGGGACTTTTTCTAAATACACATCCAGGTCCCACTCAGAGGCTTGTTTATATTCATTAGGAATGAGATAGCCATAAGGCAGGGACATTTTGAAAAGCTCTGCCAACTGATGCCCACTGTTTGTTAAAAACTATGTTATAATTGAACCTAATTTAATCAATCAACTCTGTCTCGTTATGATTGACCATTTTACAGGGGACCCACGACCTCAGCAGAAACGTAACTTTACAGTTGGGATGCAAAAATGATTAACCTGCTTGCCACCAAAATTGCTCATGGGACTTTGGGGTGTGGATGGAGGTGGGAACTGCTTCAAATCGCACAAGAGTCTTCCCCCCACTGCAGAAGTGCTTTGGGGTGTGGGGACACACACACACACACACACACACGGTGTGAGCATACACTCTGAAAGGACGCATCAGGCAATTTGGCAAGGGCACATGCACGTGAAATAACTGGGAGACGGTTGGGAAAGCGGAGCTGTCATCTAGTTTAGAGGGGTCCCTTATCTAAGCTTTGTCCTCACACTCTGTGCTCTACTCCTGCCGAACCGTTTGCCCTTCACTGAACTAGCAGAGGCTTCTCCCTTCCCCTGAACCACCTGTTCTCCCCTCTTCCCACCTTCCTGACGCTTAGTGTCCTGTTTCCCTGTAGTGTGAACACCCAGCAGCCGGCCCCATATCGCATCCACAGCCAGAGCCGTAACTCAGTACGTGTTTGATGACCAAATGGATGAATGAATGTACTCAGTTCATGCTACAAGGCTTTGAGAGGTCATAGCATTGTCCTCTAGAAGATAGAGGAGATAGAAGAGACTGGTCAAACCTCCAGTGTATTTTTATTCTCTCAGGTTTCTCTCTCTCAGAAAAATAATGTTAATGTCCAAATCCCCACGTTAGGCAATGCCCATGGAAATGCAGGTGAATTAAGCAAGGAACCACTGGAGTTCAACATTCTCAGTGCATAGTGGTTCAACTGTACCCAGCGAATGGATTTCCACTCTTGTTAGGTCCTTTCCCCTTTGGGAAGAGATTGGCTCAGGAAAGAGATGAATGTCCTTCCAGTCCCCCTCATGCCCTAGGAACCCTGGGACTGCAGAACACAATTTGCAAGCTCCTGGGTCCCTTGCAAGTCCGACAATACATGGGCTCATGACACTGGGAAGCAGCCTCTCCTTGGGAACTACAATCTGTCCACTGAGCGACAGCGACTAAGCCTGGTGGCAAAGAATGCTTGGAGAAGTGGAAAGAGGTTCTTATTTCTTTCCCAGTGAGCTTTGCAGACTAGAAAATCTCTCCTTGTGGCACCTGATATTGCAGGGAGTGACGTCTTATAATCAGATCATGGGAATACAACAGCCTGTAACTGAGCATTAAGAAAACGATTGCCGAGGGAGAAACTGACTTTAGCCGATGGGTGTGTCTGGCGATTGTTGGGGCTTTAGATCTTTGTCCAAGAGTTTATTTTGTGGGTAGCTCTCCAGGCGCTGACACGGATTTAAAAAGATAGAATCCCCAAACCAGAAAAGCAGGCTGCTGAGACCGTGTGGAAGCTCAGCCCTCCGGCTGAGTTTCCATCAGATCCCTGGAGGAGAGGTTTGCCTCACCTGTATTTCTCTTGCAAAGAGGACAATGCGGGCTCATTTCTCTGCCTGTTGTGTTTGATCTCTGCCTTACATGGGAAGAGCATGGCTTTATAAAACTATTTAAAACTGTGGTTCAAGCCTGGCTGGTGTAGCTCAGTGGTGTAGTTCGCGGTGCGAACCAAAGGGTCGCCAGTTCGATTCCCAGTCAGGGCACATGCCTGGGTTGCGGGGCCAGGTCCCCAGTGGGGGCCAAGTGAGAGGGAACCACACATTGATGTTTCTCTCCCTCTCTTTCTCCCTCCCTTCCTCTCTGCCTAAAAATAAATAAATAAAATCTTAAAAAAACACACACACACACAAAAAAACTGTGGTTCATTGTTGTCTTTTGTGTGCTTTGGACTCCTTGCTAACTTTCAGTTACCTCCGTCTAAGTGGAGTTTTCTATGGAAGGGACTGAGTCCTCTGACCGAAGCAAGTTTCCAGGTGAACTGGCACACACCACAGTTTGCTGCGGTTCTTCAGACTCTCGTCCTCCCCAGGGGAGGGGTGAGCTCCTTTTGGGGGCAGTCACTGTGTCTTGTGACTCCCCGGGGCCAACTAAATAAATACCTGGCATGTGACGCTTAACATCCAGCCACTGCACAGGGTCAATAGCTCTTTATCAGACACCTGTGCTGTACAAATCACTTCCCTGGGTGCACAGATAAAACAGGCAGATATGGCAGAAGGGGTCTCTGCACTCATAGAGAATATTTTCTAGTGGGGACACTGGACAAATAAAGTAAACCACAAGTAACGAATGCAGTTTTCAGTTGTAATTAGCACCAGGAAGGGCACCAACAAGGCATTAAAAGAGAAAATAATCGTCACTATCTTAAGCCATTGTTATAGCTTTGGTCTCACTGGTTTTATTTTTGAGAGCACCGGGAAAGAATAAAGCAGCCTCCAGTGGAAAGTTAGGGCCTCATCCTGAGGAAGACTGATAGATAACCCCATGTAAAAATGGGCCAAACAATTCACAGAAGGAGCAATCTAAATAGCTAATATAAGAAAGCCACACACAGCTTTATTACTAGTAGGAGAGAGGCAAATTAAAATGATAAGATATCACTTTACCCCAATCAGATTGCAAAATTCAGAAAGTGTGGTACTGTCAGGTGTTGGATATGCAGAGAAACAGTAAGCCTCATGCACTGCTGTTATGAGTTAGAACTGACCGACCACCTGGCAGTATTTCATGAACTTAAGACTATGAGTATCCTATCCCCCACTCCTGGTGTATGTTCCAGAGAAAATCTCCCACAGATTCAAAAGGGGGCCTGCAAAGTTTGTGGTCACCCAAGTTGGGGGATCCACACTTGAGAAGGAAAAGTTAAAGACACAAGCCAAGGAATTTTGTGCATCAGACTAGGAGCAGATGTTCATAATTAAAACACATTCAAAAACAACACTAGTAATGTTCCAGAAAGCCTGGACATCCAGGGACATATAGGAAACACATTGGAGTGGCTGCCATTGCTGTGGAGGGTGGGGTAGAAAAGGAAATGAGGGTAAAGAGGAGGAAATGCAATAAAATAAAGGAGCAGTAAAAGAAGAACGGTGGCACGTCAACTCTCAAGTTCCAAATCTCAGTGATGACAAATCATCTGGGGGTAAAATGGAAAGGATTTTACATCTGGAGAGACACCACTCTTGCAGAAAATTTCTTTACTCCTTAGCTCTCTGCTCAGTTTAAGTAGCTTGACGGCACAGTGATGGGCTGAATCGCTGAGACGAAGTTCAGTAGTCCGGGTGCTTTGCAAGTGAAGTCCAAGTCCAAGCAAGCTATACCTACTGACTGGGAGGAAGAGACTCTGAACTAGGTGTCTGACTTTACAGATAAAGGTAACTGAGCATTGATCAGAAAGGGACTGAATTTTACTTAAGACTTTACTTCTTTAAAAATTCCTTGAAAATGTTCTCTTCGAAAACTTTGCCATAAATTCAGCTATTCTAAGTTCCACTTGGGTAAATAAAGTGTGAACTTCCAGGTCCTGTACCACAGGCCTGTCTGATTGTCAAAGCAGTACTACCCCCACTGACAGGATGCTTCAACTGCTGTTGTAGGTACTGGAACCATGACTTCTCTCCCCTACATTCCATTGCAAAACTTTTCAAGCATACAGAAAAGTTTAAAAAGTTGTAAACACTCATATACCCACCACCTAAACTCCCCAGTTACTGTACTGATCTTGTTTTTAAAAAATCACATCTCTCCACCCATCTGTCCATTCATTGGTCTTCTTTAAATGGATTAAAAACAAAAAGAACAATAACTTTTTAAAAGACATGACTATGAAAAGAAATTTTCCAAGAATACATTGAATGGCCTATTTCTCTCAAAACTTTTTACCAGAAAACAAGAGAATTTTCTCCCTGCTTTCAGTGGAAGGAGAGAAGAAGATGATCTAAAAGCAGGTGGTCAGTGTTAAAATCCCCAGGGTTGGCTGTAATAACTTATGAACCCCAAAGAACTCATTTAGCTTGGAGTCAAATCAATCCCATGAATGCAACAGGGAGTGCTCACCACCCCCACCCACCGACGGTAAACGTATCATCACAACCAGGGAATCAGTGCCCCTTCCTCCCTAAATGAGAAAAGAATGGGTTTCTAAACAAGCTGCTGAGTAGGACATGTAAAAGCCCCACTTAGATTCTGGGCTGGCTTTTTGAACATAAACTAATATCACTTTTTATTACTCAGTGTTTCTCTATTTAAACATGAAAAATATATCAATCTATTAAAAAAAAGCACTTCAGAGAGATCTGAGGTGGTGGCATCTCTGAATGGTATACAGAAAAACGCATTATTCACCATGTATTAGGTTCTGCTGTGTTGTAAACCTGAAAGTCGCTGCCCTAAGGAAACTTGCACCAGCAAAAACCATTTATAAGAACAACTGCTTCAGTGGAAGGCGAAGTGATTAAGGCGGAATTGAGACTCACTATAATGAAGTTATCTTTTTACTGTTGAATGTAAAAAATAAAACAATGTGTTCTATATAGCTATAAAAGTGACCATACAGTCCCCAAAACTTGCTGAGCCAAGTTTTGGACAGTTTTATCTGATGCTGAAATTCACAGGCTTGCCCACTATATACCATGGACTATGGGTAATTTTTCAGTCATCAAAGCCAATACCCTTTTGCTAGCGCTCACTTTCCTCCCATACCGTCCATTGAACCCATTGTCCCCACTTCCTCACTGATCAGCTCTGCTCACTGGGCTTTTCAGCACTGTGGTTGCCCCGCACCCTCCTCCTGCTTCTTCCTAATCCTCTCAAACTTCTTGGGCCCTCTCTTTCCTCCACAGCCCTCACCGGAAGCGCTCAGTGTCTTCTCTGCTTCTCACTCCAAGTGAACTCAGAAAGCCTGCCAAGCCAGGCAGGTAACAGGAAACAGAGATGTGAGGGCATACGAAGCCCCCTAAGGGAGCCACCCCTTGGCACCATGTCACCAGATCAGATGTTTCCAGGGAATCAGAAATCTAAAATTTGTTTGAGGACCTCCTAATTTTGGAAGGTAGGCAACAGATTTGAAAGTTTTTAAAGTACCATGTTTGGAGGGGAGGGTGCATCTGCAGGCCAGACTTGGTCACAGGCTCCCAATCTATGACTTGCGTCCATAACCTTTCGTTTCTTTATGTTTTTCTTTTTTCTTTTTTGCAGTGGAGAAATATTGGCTATTTTATTGTGAATGGTGCCATCGAGGAGAATGGGGAGCTAATACTCAAAAGCCTGAATTCCCTAATGGTAGGTTATAGATTATATAGGGCAAAATCACAAGACATTGTCTGATGGGTCTTTCGGACAGAGAACACATGCCAAACCAGCTCAGAGGCAGAAACAAGCTGGCCAGTGTGAGAAATAGGAAAAAAGGCTGGTGGGCCAGTGGTGAGCAACCGAGCCGTGTCTGTGTGTGCAAGCATCACAAATACACCACATTCCGAAGGGTTTCAGCTTGTGCCACACAAGTTGGGTGGAGGGGTGGGTGTGTGAGTGTTAGAAAGTGAGCGAGAAAGACCAGATTCCATGTAGGTTGTGGAGGCTGACAGCAGTCTAGCCAATGAAGGCCAAAAGTGAGAAAGGGAGACTGTGTGATCAGGAACCTGTTCTGTTTTGTTTTGAAGGAAGATAATTCCATCGGTGGCTAGCAGCCCAGTTAGGTCATTATAACAGAGAGAAAATGGAACGAATAAAGAGAGTGAAGACGAGAGATGATGTACAGGGGACCCTGCCAAAGTAAGAACAACAGGACTCGGCATCTAATTAGAGACTGTGGGTGAGAAAAAGGAAGGCTCCAGAGGCCTCCTGTGGTGCCCTCCCTCCCTCAGTCCTTCCTTCAGTCCCCGTGGCCAGCAGGGTCTTGTGTCACTTGTCTCTCTGTCTCCCTACTTCCTTCCCATCTGGGAACTCCTAGTGTCCAGGTATGCCCCTCCTTCCTTTGAGCTGATGTGATCGCTCATTTATGTGCCCACAGTACCTCTCGCGTTGCAGTGTAGAGCATTATTTCTTGTGTCCCTGTCTTATCTGTAAGGTTCCTGAAGACAGGAGCCAAGCGTTATTTATCTCTGCATGATGCAAACAACAATTCCTGCCACATCATGGCTGGAGAAAAATAGAATCAATGAGTAAAAAGTAACCACATACTATAGTTATTATGGTAGAGTGGCTTATAACATGCAATGTTAAAAAAATACATAAAGATTATTCAATGAATAATTACTCAGAAGATGAACCTCATCTTTATATAGACTCAGTTATGAATTTGTTTAAAGCAGTTCTTACATTTATTGTGTACATTTTTCTTATACCAAGTACACCTAATAATAATGCTCGAGAAATGTAACCACCTGCTCCCAAATAATCACAGAAACAAATAAATAAACCTGTCAGGTAAAGAGATGGGTGAATAAGCCAGAAAGCCTCCAGTGGCCTCATGCAGGGTTAGATGACGACCCTTACTGCCCTGTGGCCCCCTGACCCCAGTGTCAGCCCTGAGCCCCTCCACTCCACCTCCCATCACTGAGCTTCCATCACTGCCGGGCTCTGAGGAATTTAGGAGAAGCAGCACAGGACTCCAGATAAGAGAAGTTTATCTGGCAAGGTCACCTCTCCTCTTAAGAAGAGAAAGACCCCTGGCCAGTGTGGTTTAGTTGGTTGAACCATTATCCTGTAGCCAAACGGTTGCAGGTTCAATCCCCGGTCTGGGTGCATAAAGTTGTTTCTGCCAACATTGACTCACATGACTAATCTCCAGCTTTGCCTGGTTGCAGGGACAGTCTTTAAAGATCCAGCCATTCTTTTACCTATGGTGGTATAAAGTTGCAAAGTGCACATGGAAGTGATATAGCAATCATGGAGCACAGGGCTCAACATTTCTATGTGCATTTCTAGTTTGCATTTTAGCTTCAGTGAAAATTTCTTTTTAAAAAAGGGACATTAGATGGAGGGAAATGGCATAGAGTGCAGAGACTATGTCTTGTCTGATCTCTAGCAGCTGCTACAACGTGATGCCCAGGAAGTCCTAATGAAGTTCCTAATACCCAGCATCCCTGGACGTGGCAATTCAAACCACCACGCTGCTCACGTGAACAGATGGGAGCCAGGAAAGCAAGAGGCTCTCTGTACCTCTTGCTTATTTTACAATTAACAGAGCGTGGGGCAACAAGAGCCACGTCCCCTGCATCCTTGATGAGAAGGAGTACAGTTGGTACTTTGTGAATGTAGAGGAGGGGGATTCCACAATGTTGAGGATTAAAGCAGCAATTGAAGGCCGTCCTCAGTAGACAGCCTGAGAAGAGAGAGAATATGGAGATGGTGTTACAGATTCTGTAAATGAGCGTGGCCTTAGTGACGTCTCCGTGGATCTTATCACTCTAAGGTCCTGTTACTAAGAGAATCGCAACTTTTCCACTCTGGACTCCTGTTGGTTTTACTTATTTATACACTGAATGCTGCCTTGGCATGACTTGCTCCTCAGGTGAGAAGTGAGCCTGGCTGTCTGGAACAAGAATGTCACCCCCTACTTGCCAGGGCTCTGCACTTGCCTTCCAGGAATGCACTTGGGTTGTAGCCTCTCCTGGGGGAAGAGGGGAGTGGCCCTTGGAACTCCTGTTGCTAACAATCCAAACTGCCTCCATTCAATGCATCTGGGGATGGGAAGATACTGGGCCAAGGAGAGAACTAATTATTTTGCTGAACAATGAGAGTCCTAAGGCCCTGGGCAGAGAGGTCACCTACACAAAACACAGAAATCTATTTCCTGAGCATTCTAGGGGAGGGCCACAGCTTGACTGAGTAACCCTGCGAGCCCCCACCTTAGTGGCCTAGTGACACAGTCCCCAGGCTGCATCCTGAGGTGGACAGCCATGCCTACCCTCTATTCTCTCACCCCAGGAAGCCTAAGAAAATGTAAGAGAGTATGACTTTATTACATGAATACCTCTGAATATAGTTTATATTTTAAGTGAATATAAAATATTAAAGTAAATCATTTGGAAACTTCAGTACTTTATTATCAAAAATAAATTTCTCACGTGAAGTGATAATAGCCCAGGTTTGAGAGAGAGAGAGGAGCAAAAATCTCTTTCATCAAAGATGTGATCCTGGGAAGCAGGAGGAAGTAACCTGTCCCCTGCCACTCAGCCTTGCAGCCCAGGCTGGGCAGGCCGTCCAGATCCCACCATCTAAGTGTTTGTTGTCAAAGAACCTGTAGTTAGAAGGGCCTAACATGAAAATGCAGCAGGATTGGCAAAATTGGCATCACCGGGAGGCTGGTTAGAAATACAGGACTTCGGTCTCACCCCGTTCTTGCTGAATCAGAATCTGCATTTTAACAAGATCTCCCACTGATTCTGACATACTTTGAAACCGAATTGACAAATTACAAATTCGTCTCGCTCAAATATCTCTCTGATTACTATACAATCCCCATGTCAATCAGCCTTCCCTCGCAGCATCAAATATAAGAATGCCATGTAAAGCAGATCGGCAGCAGAGTGAAACTGCAAAGCTCGCAAAGATGTGGGATTTCACAGAATGAACAGATGTGATCTTGGAAAACAACTCAGATCACACAGAAGGCGTCAGGCAAGGGGGAGATGGCAGCCTTAGACCCCTTGATGAGCGAAGAAGAGATAATCCATGAGGATGATGACATTCCTTCAAAAGAGAGTGATTTCAACATCAAAGAATGAAGACAGGCCCTTGGGAAAAAATGATGAGGCTCATGAATACCTTTGTAAAAATGACCCACTTTATGGCTGTACTGTGAAAGTCAAACATACCATTTTGTTGAAAAACTGCTAAAAAAAATCAACACTTCAGTTGCAGGGTAAATGGAGGCAATCTTGCTTCCCCACTCAGGTGTCTGGGTAGCTAAGGGAAGCAGTGTTCCCATAGCCTTGGAGGGGCCTGATAAGTAGTGTTCTCTTAGCCTTGAGACTGGGTCCAATGAACTGTTCCCATAACATGAAGTGGGCTCGCATGCACAGAATCTTGATATGTTATATAATTTTTGGCTTGAGCCAGCTTTGTTTATCTCTAGTATTTAAGCAGGGAGGGGCTTCTCACTAGATTGACATGCAGCTTGCAGCGTACGTGGCCCACCCACCCATGAATAAGGGCATGCCAAGCATCCACAGCTCCGTGCATTTTCTCCCATCTGCCCAAATCCAGAGTGGACCTGCCAGGCTGCAACACATCAGTCTTCTGTCATGCTAAGGAGGAGCACATTGTTTTAATGATAATGTAAATCAGGGGTGTCAAACTCATTGTCACTGGGTGGGGGGGCCACATCAGCCTCTCAGTTGCCTTCAAAGGGCTGAATATAATTTTAGGACTGTATAAATGTAACTACTCCTTAACTAGGGACAAGGAGCTCGGCACTGTTGTCAGGTAGAAACAAAATGTCAGGCCAGATAAACCAAGGTGGAGGGCCAGATTTGGCCCACGGGCCTTGTGTTTGCCACCTGTGACGTCAATGATATTATGTGAGATAAGTTACTTTCACACATTTTAGTTCCATCCTTCAAGACAAAGTCTAATCAAAGTTTGTTGTCGCTGTTTCTCATAATGTTCAGTCGTTGTAAGGGCACTCCTGCTACAGAGACTTTCCCAGGGGCCGCCTTCCTCTGGCCACCAGACCGGCTGAGCTCCAGTGCTTACTGTGCATATTCCTTTTTTCTTTTTCCCTATGGGACTGCTTTACGGTGCCTGTGACCAATGTGGGATAATCAACACCAACTTACTCCCCAGCTCGGTGAAGAATTCTTACTGTCCTGTTTCCTGGTTGGATGTCCCAGCACACGTGATGTCACAGAAGGGGGTTCACCATGGGGTTATAGCTAAGTAGGCAGGTATGTATTCTGGGGTTACCTTATCAACCACGAGGAAGTTCTGCAGCGTCTCTCCATTTTTGCAGGTGACTGCCCACCTCTCTCACAGCTCTGGGCAAGATCTCTTGCACATCCTGGGCAATCATTCCTAGAAACAAAACACTGCCACAGGTTGGGTCAGGAAGAGACCTCTCCAGGGAAAACCCTCCCAGGCCTACATCAGAAAGGGATACAACAGCCACAGGCCACACAGCAAGTCCTCGCAAAGAGATGCTTATCCCTTCTCAGCTTTTGCTTTGATCTACGTGCATTTGAAACAAAGAAGAAATTTGAGCCATGAGCCACTACAGGGTTAAAGAGGGCGTGCTGTTTACTTTTCCTTGAGACTCTGGGCCAGGTGTTGGAAGGGGCGATTAATTACCTAGGCATTCCTGCACGTAGAAGCAAGAGCAGGGCATTAGCTTGGGTTTTTGTCTTTTCCTGCAGGAGGACTCTGTCCCCTAATCAGGTCTCCTTTCTTCAGGATTCCCAGATTGGAGTATGAACACCACTTTGGCCCTTATCTGGCCTAGGCCTGCCATTGTCCCTCTTCGTCCCTGAACTACCCAAAGGCACACCTCGAACAGTGTAAGCTGCCATCTGCCCCTCAGCCCTCATCCCATGAGCAACAGGACTCCAGCGAAAGGAAGCAATATATTCCCAAAGCTCCACCAGCACCTTGGGATGCAGGAATGGGGGTGGGGTGTCGAGCAAAAACGGCAAGCATTTCTTTAAGCTTTCCTGCTCAGTGATTACGGGTTTCACAGAGGACTAGCGAGACCAACAGAATGTTGTCCAAGGCCACAGCACACAGCTTCCAGGTAAAGAATTCAGAATTAAATTTTAATAAGTGACAGTACAAAATTAAGTAGGGAACTTGTATGTGTACCTGTTTGATGGGCAGCGTTTATGCCCATCACAGACGTGAACTCAGATCTGTAGTCCTAATCAACGATCCTCATTCGGGCTATTCTTCTTGGCTGTTCACTTTTGTCAACCTAATTGAATTAAAGAAGAGAAGATTTCGTCCACTTAGATATTTGCTATTCAAACCAACGCCCAGAGTGACCCAGAGAGATTAGACATGTTGAAAATGGGATTGTCTTTTCCTGTTGCTCAAACTATTTTAAGGGAAATGTATATTTTTCTCCTTAGAGAAGCCACAGTTTCAGCTTTCATGTTAGTGACATCTTCCCACTGAGCCCGTTTTTGTGTCTGAATTCCAGGACCCAAACTTCCTCAGTTACTGGTCCTGCCTTCTTTCCCTCCTCTGAGAGGTGAACCCTCCTTCCGAGAACTGAGAACTGACGTTGCTCGCCTTGGAGAGAAACAATTGCTGAAGGATTGAGAAGTGTCATTTCCAAATGAATACACAGTATAAATACCAAACAAAGGCAGGTCAACCTTGTATTTACAAGTTGAAAACGCAACATTTAGTTCAAATAACAGGCTTTAAGGTATAGATATATCCTATATCACTGAATTACTTTTGACCATTTTGCTAGAGCAAATTTCTTCAAGTGGCAGACTGCAAGTACAGGCTGCCCACCTGGGGGACCCTCCGGACCCAGACTTTCCCCATGTGGGGGAGGCCTCTCCCCAGACCACCCTGTCAGTGACCATGCTTCCTGAGCTCCCTGCTCTGGCAGGCTGTTTAAGGCGTTCCCAGCTGTCACTGCAAATTCCTCAGAAGAAGTTCACTGGGTCCCAGCAAAATGATACCAATCAAGACAATACAGTCAATTTTTCCTAAAGCTAAATGTATTTGATTCAAAGCATTCCCTTTTGAGGGGTTTTTAAAAATCAACTTATGGTGTGACAAGACTGATTTTGTTTAAATGACCTTATTCAAGTCAAAAGTTGGCAGCCCTGTGTGAGTCCTCTAAATTTTCTTTCAGAACTGGGTTTTGAAACCGGTGGCAGTTCAAATTCCACTGCCTGGACATTCCCAGCAAAGCTCCTCCTGACAGGCTCTTGCCCTTCCCTGGTTTGGCTGATTGTGAAAGGCTGTGGCTTGGAATTTAACTGACTAAATGGACAAGCTTTACTTCAGGTATTTTTCAGGCAGTATCATTTGAGGTTCACTGTTGTTTTAATAACTGCTCTTATCAAAAGCTTGGTTCAATGCATGAATTCATTGTTTCATATGACTGACGTTTACCAAT
Organism: Macrotus californicus; assembly: GCA_007922815.1. NCBI lineage: Eukaryota > Metazoa > Chordata > Mammalia > Chiroptera > Phyllostomidae > Macrotus > Macrotus californicus. Next base: position 16,035 of record VMDR010004146.1, read on the forward strand.
CGCCTCCAACATACCACACACTACACTAAGTATTGGGACTTCGGAAATGATTATCTTTTCACCTGAAGCTAATACAAAATAATATTGAATGTAAACTGTAATGGAAAAATAAAATTTAAAAAATGGTGGCTTTTTAAAGGTTTATGGTCTACACAGGAAGGCAGACTCATCACATACAAACTATATGACAATGTGATATGCAGGGTGGTGATGGAATTGGGAAGAGAGAATCATGGCTACTCCAAGCAAGTGTCTAAAATATTCTCGGGAGAAAAAAGGAGGAGGGCTCCCTCGAGATGGAGGAGCCCCGCCCAGATCTTGGCGTACTTCAGCTCTCAAACATGTCCCACTCCTTCCACTTCAGGGCCTTTGCTCATAGCATTTTCTCTGCCTCAAAAGCCATCGTTTCTCACCACCCCCTTCCCTTCCCCCAATTTAAACATCCCTTCACGAGAGAAGCAGGTCTTGATTTCCAAGACTAGGAAGGGTCCCTCTGCTTATGTGCTCATGGCGTCCGTTCTTTCCCTTTACAGCACTGATGATGTCCTCGGCAGACAGCTGGCGTGTCAGCTTGTTTTCAGTCTTCCCTACAGGCTATACTCCTGAGGGCAGGGACATGTGAAGCTGTGGCTTTCTGTTCATCACTGAATCACCAGTTTCTAGGACAGTTCCTCCCAAGTAATGGGAGCTCAACTAATATTTGTTAAATAAATTAATAACTTTAAGATAGTAGTTATTTGTGGAAAGATGGGGGCATAGGGCACTGGGAAGGGCAAGACTAAGATAGGGATGCTGAGCAGGAACAACACCATGAGCCAAATCCCAAGGCAGCAAATCCCCTGAGTGATGTCTGCAGAATTTGACATTACTAGACCATAAAGACAAGGTCAGAGTGGGGAAGGCCTTGCAGACCGTGCTGGGAAAGAATGGTCACCATCTTGCATGACTATGAGCTCCTTCATTTGTTCAACAAATATTTAGTCAGTAGTTACTATGGGCCAGATGCTATTCCAGGCACTGTAGATAAATGAGTGTTTCTCATTTGGGGTTCAAATTTTAGTAAAAGTTCTATTCCTTAGGGTAAGGCCTATGCCGTGTTTATATCAGGAACTGCACAGGGCCTAGCGAAGTGCCTGATATAATGGGCACCCAGAACTTCGTGGCAGAAAAGAAGGAATGAAAGCATGGAGGTGGCAAAATGGGTCGATCAGGACTGGCCTGGACTGGCCTCATGCTGGCCAGGCCCTACCAGTTCCCCACTCCCGTGCTCTTGGGAGTCCTGCGCGGCCTTGCCTACTTCTCATTATCCCCGTGGCTTCTGAGTGAGTCCCCATTGGAGTCCAAAGATGAGGCAGTGCCAGTTTCTTTGCTGCAGATGAAAAGCAGAGAAGGATGGGCCCTAATTCACGCTGTCCAGGCTACATAGAGGGAAAATGACCCCTGGTGTCTAAGTTGGATCCTTGAATGCATTTTTCCCAAAGACATATTGCTAAACATAGCAATTAGGTTCTCTGGTAATATTACCATTGTATTTCAGACAGATTTTTGCCCAAAGAAAATTTTGAGGGTTGGCTGGGAGATCTGAAGACCTATAATAAAGTTTCTCTAAGAAAAATGCTCTCCTGATGTCTGGCTTGTAGGCTTTCCAAAGCTAAATATAAACTGCTTGTGTTGCATGTTCCCTAGGTGTGCACTTGGCCTAGAGAAAACCCTTGGGGGAAGGGCTACGCCATGGTGGAATCCTCCAGGAACGATACATAGACCTGCACTTAACGCCACGCCTTGCTCATCATGTGTATTGAGCAAGAAGCTAGAAACTAAAATTATAGTGTCTGATTTGATCTTGCCCACAGCAGTTTTGGAAAGTTCTGACCATAAATGCAAATGGCCTTTGCTGTCATGCTGCTTCATGCCCAAGGCTTCTGTATCATTAACCCCAAAATTGCACCACAGGCCTCTGCCAGGTAGCTCATTCGGTTAGAGCATCATCCCACACCAAGGCTGCAGGTCCGATCTCTGGTCAGGGCACATACAAGAATCAACCAATGAATGCATAAATAAGTGGAACAACAAACTGATGTTTCTGGGTGCTGTGTGTGTGTGTCTGTCTGTCTGTGTCTCTCTCTCTCTCCCTTCCTCTCTCCCTCTAAAATCAACAAATAAACATTAAAAAAAAAAGAGTTGTACCACAGAGAAGACATTCTAATCTGTGAGTCCAGTTAGTTCAGGGAAAGAGCTTTCATTACCCGTCATCTGGCTATGGCCCACAGCCAGGACTGTCAGAAGCTGGTTTATCCAGAGCTGAGGAACTTCTGCATTTGGCTGTGGCCCTGAGGGGAGACTGCATATTTGACTTTCTCCAGCTTTTCACACTTTTCCTCTTTGACTAGCACACTGCTGGTGTGGTTGAGAGAAAAAAAAAAATTGAGCATTTCATCTTAATTGATTTTTTTCCTGCTTTTATTTTTTGGGTCTTTTGCTGCCTGTTTCCAGCCTTCACTGCCTTCAACTTTCAACTTTCTCTTTCTTTTTTTTGTTTTGCATTGACATTGAGGGTCTTCATGCCCCTTTGGTTTTCAGCATACCCTTTCTACCCTACTTTTGTTCGGTTTCCATGGTAAGAGCTGCATTTCCCTCTCCAGTCTGCAGCCCCACCAGTAAGCACAATGCCACTGGAGGCGTGAGTCAAGCTGCTCCTCTTAGGCTGACCTCCTTTGCCCAGTGTTTCAGTCCCACAGGTTTCGATCGTACCTGCTTTATCTTCCTGGCGCCTTGGCTCTGCATCCAGATGAGCACCGGCGGTCTCCACCAGGACTCTCTATGCAGAGTGCTCACGTGCTTAACATCTGCAAAGCAACCTACATTGCCTTGAGTGAGGAGCCATGGAGACAAGGCAAGGCAGCAACCTGTATTCATTTTCCCTGTCACAATATTCGGTGACATGCTTGGCCACTATGTTTTGCAACAACTCAGGCAGGAGCCAGCTCTGGCCACCGTGCAACCTTAAAGAACGAAGGATGCAGCTGTCGCTGCAACTTCTGGAGGGGCCGGTATGCTACGGGGCCCAGTTACTGCTCTTGAAGCAGAGCGTGCACCAACATGTGCCCTGGTTCCAGCCTTGGTTGTGACCGTCACAGGGCCATTTTTTCACCTGAAGGCCGGCTCTACCAAATGGAATATGCCTTTAAGGCTGTTAACCAGGGTGGCCTTCCATCAGTAGCTGTCAGGGGGAGAGACTGTGCAGTCATCATCACACAGGATTCTAGCACAGTGACACACTCATGCAAGATAGCTGAAAACACTGGCTGTGTGGTGACAGGAATGACAGTGGACAGCAGATCCCAGGTACAGAAGGCACAGCTAATTGGAAACACAAGCATGGCCATGCGATTCTGGTGGACACGCTGTGTAGAAGGATTGCTGGTATTTCTCGGGTCTACGCATGAAATGCTGAAATGAGGCCTCTCGGTTGTTGTATGATCTTAATCGGTAGAGACGAGGAACAAGGCCCTCAGGTGCACAAGTGAGACCCTGCAGGCTACTACGGTGGGTTTAAAGCCACTGCAGCAGGCGTGAAACAAACGAGCCACCAGCTTTCTTGAAGAAAAAGTGAAGAAATTTGATTGGACATTGGAATAGACAGTGGAAACTGCAATTACATGCCTGTCTACTGCTCTATCACTTGATTTCAAACCTTCAGAAATAGAAGCTGGAGTCATTGCAGCTGAAAGTCCTAAATTCAGGATTCTTAGGGAAGCAGAGGTTGACTTGTTGAGCTCGCAGAGAGAGACTAAGCATCGAAGTTGGTTTACCGAACCCACGACGCCAGTTGCCTGTGCGTTTGGTATCAACAGACCGACATTCGGGAGGCCCCGGGACTGAAACTGGAACCTCTCCCTCCCCTCCTGCCGCTAAAGTGGTGAGGACTCTATAAAAATAAAAACAAATTGTGCTTTTGGACTAACAAGAAAACAACAAAAAAAGAATGAAGGATGCATGCCTGCAGTGCTGCGCATGCAATCAGATCAGCCAAGGATCCCTTCGCAGTGCATTTGGAAGAATGGCTCTCTTTTTTTAAGGGTCGGGAGACCTAAGTCAGGGAGAGGCAAAGATGAAGTCCACACATCTGTCAGCACCGTCAGCGACACCACCACCCTCTCTCTTATCTGTAATAAATGGCCAATAGGACAAAATTCCTAGAAACATATTTTATAAATGTGGCTAGATCTATTAAGAACAAATATATTAATATGAAATGATTTAATAAATGAATACCATATATCATATTCTGCCAGGTATAATGTACTCTGTGTATAATGTGCATCCATGTTTTTGGCCCAAACTTTCAGAAAAAAATCTTTCGATTCAATTTTTTAATTCCATCTTTTATTTATTTATATTTTGAAATAAAACCGATTATCATATTCCAGGGCATTATTTTGCATATGGATATCACTATTGCTTTCTAGAGTTACACTTTTAATGCATAAGCATAAATCAAAGAATTAAAAACATCTGTCTAGATATGGAATCAGTACTCCCCATGTATACTGCACATCCTTATTTTTCCCTTAAAAATGTGGGCAAAAGTACGCATTATACATGGCAAAACATGGTAATTTGCATCTCTTACAAGTAAATAATAATAATAGCTATTTGCTTAGCCCTATACAGCTAAAAATTGCTTCACGTAGTCAGAAAAAGCCCATGGGTAAAATGAATGTAAGCATTCCCTGTTCACAGAGGAATAAACAGAGCGTAGAATGTCTCTTTGCCAGAGACTAGAGCCTTAGCCTTCCACCAGAGCCTGGGCTTCACTCTGTCCCATCCTGCTGCCGTGAGCAGGAAGGGGACACAGGAATTTCACATCTGGAGCCTGGACTGGAATGACATTTCACTTTATAGAGACCACTTCCTAGAAGGGATTTCAGAGGCTCTAGGGATGCTTGCTATTTGAAGCTTGGTTTGTCAAACCAAGGAGCACCATTTGAAGACGTTAGGTAAGTAAAGTTCTGCTGATAGCCTGGTGGTAGCAGGAGGGGTGGTGGAGGACTGTCCCCACTTGTCATCTTGCATTTACATTTAGATAAGACCTGGTCTGGAGTAGCCAATTGCAAGGATAAGCTGAAGTTGGCGTGATGGCAAGTCAGACAGTTTCTCTCTAAAAGGCGAAGGCCCGGTATCTAGGACTGGTATCTGAAAATGTATGTGAGAACTTTCTAGCCCTAAGAGTTCCCATCCAGCTAGCAGGCCACAGCTCTTCTAACGTGAGCCGCAGCTTCGCAACCAGCATGAAACTCTACAATTACAGCCATTCTCTGGAATCCTCTCAGCAAAGGAGGACATTCCTTGGCTGGTTTAGAAAAACCAGTGCAGATTTGCACGGGGAAAGGAATGCAGTCTGGAAGAATGGCCAATGATTTACAGATTGTCTTCTATTAACTAAAACAGACTACAGACAGGAGGCTGAGAAACACCATTCTGCCACAGGCTCAGAAATGCTCCCAGGAGAGACAGTGTGAGTGAGAATGTGGGGCACGGCAGAAGCAGCGAGGGGAAAACAGAATTAAACGGTGGAAGAGCTGGACCCAGGAGTAACCTAGCGTCTTAATCTAATCCCCGAGGTCTTCATAGCTGTTGTAACTTTCCCAGACGATTCAGTGCTTATCTCAACGTGTGAAAAAATATAAAGGACTCAGTGGGGTCAGGCAGAGACGCACCATTTCCATCTCATAGGTGAGGACACTGAGTTTCAGCGAGACTAAGCGTTTTGTCCAGGCTCGCACTGCTGCGGGGAAGCCCAAGTAGACAAGCAGCCTCCTGACTTCTAGGCCTGATCTCTGATTTCCACAAGGCAGCTGCCTGTCCACCTTGGGAGGTCGGATTGACTGAGGGAGGGCCAAGCAGGAGGAGCTTCTCTGACTGCTCCTCCGAGGAAGATGATGAGTGAGGTCGACCATGGCCGGCAGGGCCAGGACCTGGACTCTGGGAGGAAGCAACTGGAGGGGTCCAGGGGGAGTATGGGCAAGAACTGGGCCAAGACAGTGTTTGGAAGATGAACAGGGAAATGGAATTTGGAGATGAAAAGGAAAAGGCAACCTCTAGCAGCTGACAATTTGTGGAAGGAGGGACAGTGGCCTGTGGAAAATACCCCAGAGACCTGCTGCTGTGCTGTCGTCGCCCAGTGCTCCTGCCAGGTGAGTCGTTCTCTCAGATAGGAACTGCTTCCCAACCCAGCAGAGATGCCTAACGGCTCCAACACTCATAATCACTGAGCAGCCCCACTCCACCGGCGACATGTAGAGATGCCCCGTGCGAGGCATGTCAGAGGCCAGAAGCACCCGGCACACCTGACTCAGGTGTCAAAGGAGGCGTCCAAGCCTGCCCCATGCTCACCTCCTGGATATTCTGCTTTTCCCAGCTGTCAGAGGGAGGCATAATTGTCCCCATCACTTTCATGTTGCCACAGACATCCAGGGCTTCGTCCGGGGCATCTGTGTTTATTCCCACTCGACCATGACAGACAACAGATTCTGGAACTTGTACTCACTGCCATAATGCATCACTGTCATTTTCAGATTGCCCAGAGTTAGAGACCTGCAAAAAAATACATAAACATATTACAATTAAAGTTACAGTAGCAGGAATAGATGATCACGTTAGTTCTCACGGGAAAGGAAAACAATGCATCTAAGTCTTTCACCCAAGACGCGTATGCAGGAGGGACATTCTGACTTACCCACGATGAGGAACTCAGTCTGCCATGTGTGGGAATGTCCAGTCCCTAGTGCGTGTATCTGAATTGGCGATGCATCAATTGTATGGGGAGAAAGATGAAGAAACTCACAATGACTGTCTTTCCAGGGATGATAATGATTTTAAAACCAGAACATGACATCAGAAAATATGAGAAGTTTATTAATGCTCAGATAAATAAAAATACCTTCTATTTAGCTAGCCTTTTTATAGTTTCAAAACACTTTCATATTTATGATTTCATATACAATTGACTAGCAAATGACAGTGCAAATGTAGTTAATATACCTCAACTCTTCCCTAAGCACAGATGATATTGAAGAATAAGAACAGCTGCATTTTGTGTGCAAATCTACACCTCAATTCTATGAGACGTACTATCACCCTCATTTTATTGATACTGAGACTCTGAAAGGATAAACAAATTGCCCAATAAGTTCTGGAGCTGGAATTATACTTCTTTTGATTATAAAATAATGATATTAAGTTTACCTTTTTTGTCCTGTTGCCTTGAAGTAGCTCCGGTCGAATGTGGTCTTCAAAGAAAAGTCAAGTGAAACTTTAGACCAGGCAAAGTTCTGGAGGTTTTATTCTTAAATAAAATTCCTGTTGAAATATTTTCCACTATACTGCCTTCCCTGTTCCCTGTAGCTGCTGAAGACATCTCCAAACATCTTTTTCAAACCCATCAAAATCTTCCTAACAAAATTAATTTGTTTTTAAAATGATGACCTACCCTTCTAAATCTGATTTTTGTGTGTTTTGAGGCAGGTTGTCAGAAATTCAGACGAAATAGTAGGGACCCTGATCACCTGAAAAGTCAGCACAAATACAAGGTCTTCGGTTTTTGCCTTTCTGATCGTATCCATGAGACATCGCAGATCCGGGCCCTGAATGCGCACATTAGCTCTGAAGTGCACGCAAGGAACCAATGACCACGGTTCCCCCGAGGACGAGGACTGGGAGACACAGAGACTGGGGTGGGAGGGAGATTTACTCCTCACTGTATACCCTCAGTGTGGTTTGAATGTTTTTTTACCATGTGCGTGTGTTTGCAACCTAAAAATAATGATTAAAAGAAATCACAAGGTATACTTCTTAGTCTGGGAAAAGTGAAAGAATTTTTGGGTGTCTTCAATGTCCAACCCCTGGGCTTCCTGGAAGACTCAACCACTGACACTTGATAGACAAAGGAGTGGAGGAATATGAAGCAACAACGTGGAACATCATTTTGTGAGAGTTCACTTGTACAAAGAGCTTTTCTGCAAAATCCCTAGAGACCCCTTGGCTGTGAATGGCAAATTGGCTTTGACTCAAATCCTTTTATAGCAAGCAATCAACTAAATCCAAAGGTATGCCACATAAAATGTTGATGTATTTTGCTCTACTCAGAACATAATGAGCCAGCCACTTCAAGGAAACAAAATAGGACAATGATGAATTTTTTTTTCTCTTAATGAGCTTTGGGATAATTATCATCATGTTGGTAACTGTTACTGGAACAGCAGATGTAAGTAGACTTAATTTTTTGGAACTATTACAACAATCTCACTTGGCTTTCATTGCATGAAAATTCAAATCCCTAAAATATGTTCAAATCATTTTGGTAAGGGCCAGAGACTTACATGTTCTAAATATATAGCCCTAAGGAGGGTCCTTATCCCTCAAGGAAATGTTACTATAAAAGCTGTGAACTTGTTTTCCTTCTCTGGTATCCAGAATCTTAATGTGTTGAGGCAAACTGTAATGGATCACAGAAAAACTTTCTGGAATTATGAAGTTGGATTCACCTTCAGCCCAACAGTAGATGATTAATATCAAATATCAAAATAAATATAAGTTTCTAAATTACTGTTATTATTTATCCCACAGCCTTGTATATTTAGGAAAGAACTGAACATTTTAGTTTATGTTATGACACAAACTGGCTGTGTGACCTGGGAGCAGTCAACCCCTCTGCACCAGTTTTCTCCTCTGAAGAATGAAGATAATAATGTCTTCTTTACCTAACATACAGGGTTGTGGGAATTCACTGAAACCATGTATACATAAGTACTGCAAAACTGAAGATAGTCTCAAATTTATTCTCAATATACTCTACTGTGCATAGCAACCACCATCCAACCTATTATTGATTAATCTGCTGTTCTCAGCCACACACCTGCAAAGTCACATAATTGTTGGGGTGGAGGGAGGAAAAAAAAAATTCCATGCACAAAGAACAGAATGAAAATGGTGCCCCCTGCAGGTGCTTGGAATAGAAAACAGCAATTAATAGTAATTTGAAGCTTGCTCTAAGTTTGGAAGGGAAAGCTAGAATTTCTCTGCTTTGCCTTTGTTTGGGCTTCTAAAGCAATAATACCTAAAGAGCATAATAAGAGAGCCTGAGCTGAAGAAGGCAACCTACAAGAAATCAATTTTGAGACCTATGGGAAATAGGTCTCAAAACGCTCTCTACTCATGCAACTCAAAATGTGGTCCGCAGGCCAGCAGGTAGAATCCCCTAGAAGCTTGTGAGAAATACATATTCTTGGGCATCTCCAACCTACTGAATCTAAAACCGTGGGGCTAGAACCCAGGTGTCTGGCCCATCTTTGAAAGACAGACAGAAGGGCTTCTGGTCAAGATGTAGGTGTAGGTAGACATGCTTTACCTCCTCATGCAACCACAAGAATAACCACAGCTAAACCTCAAAACAAATAGCACCCAGAACTGTCAGAAAATTGAACTGTCCAGAAGTCTGACAACCAAGCATTTAAAGAAGCCACATTCATCCAGACGGGTAGGAGGGGAGAAGATGCAGAGTCGGGGTGAAGCGGTGAGGAGACACAGTGTGGTGCAGAGAGGTGGCAGCAGTGGTGGAAAAGGCATTCCACATTCACGTGTGATGAACAAAAATCAGGAGGGATACTTTGGGAGTGAGCAATCCCAGCCCCAGGCCAGACCACACAGTCAAGGGTTCCAGCGCTAGGGAGATAAATCCCAAAAAATTCTGGCTGTAAAAACCAGTGGGAGTTGGGGTGGCGGAAGAAACTGCTCGTTTTTCGAGACTCTGCTTAAAGGGCCCACATGGACTTAGAACATATGCAAACCCACCTACACTGAGATTCACCACCAGAGCAACAGCTGGAAGAGCAACAACCACATATGGGAAGTGGGTGAAGTGACTGGAAATGTGGCGAATGCCAGGTAAACCTCCAGAAACCAGGCAGCAGCATTGTCCCCTCTCCAAACCCTCCCCCAAACCAGTGAAGCAGGTTGCCCTGCCCTGGCAAATACCTAAGGCTTGGCCCCATATAACTGAACAGGTGCACTAAGAGCGTCAAAGCAGCTCTACCTGATACACAGAAACAAACACAGGGAGGCTGCCAAATTGAGGAGACAAAGAAACATGGCCCAAATGAAAGAACAGAACAAAACTCCAGAAAAAGAACTAAACCAAAGGGAGATAGCCAACCTATCAGAGCCAGAGGTCAAAACACTGGTGATCAGGATGCTCAGAGAACTCATTGAGTATGGCAACAACATAAAGGAAGTAATGAAAGTTACACTAAGTGAAATAAAGAAAAATCTATAGGGAAGCATCAGTGGGAAGCCAGGATTCAAATCAATGATTTGGAATATAAGGAAGAAATAAGCACTAAACCAGAGCAGAAAGAAGAAACAAGAATTCAAAAAAACAAGGATGGTATAAGAAGTCTCTGGGACATCTCCAAATGTGCCAATATCTGAATCATAGGGCTGCCAGAAGGAGAAGAGGAAGAGCAAGAAGTTGAAAACTTCTTTGAAAAAATACTAAAAGAAAACTTCCCTAATTTGGCAAAGGAAATAGACATACAAGTCCAGGAAGCACAAAGAGTCCCAAACAAGTAGGACCCAAAGAGCACCAGACCAAGACACATAATCATAAAATGCCAAAGATTATAGACAAAGAGAGAATCTTAAAAGCAGCAGGAGAATATCAGAGAGTTACCCACAAAGGAGTTCCCATAAGACTTTCAGCTGATTTCTCAAAAGAAACTTTGCTGGCAAGAAGAGACTGGCAAGAAGTATTCAAAGTGATGAAAAGCAAGGACCTATAACCAAGATTACTCTACCCAGCAAAGCTATCATTTAGAATGGAAGGGCAGATAAAGTGCTACCCAGACAAGGTAAAGCTAAAGGAGTTCATCACCACCAAGCCATTATTACATGAAATGCTAAAGGAACTTATTTAAGAAAAAGAAGATCAAAATTATGAGTAATAAAATGACAACAAACTCACAACTAACAACAACTGAATCTAAAAACAAAATAAAACAAACAAACAAGGTAAAAATAACTAAGCAAACAACTAGAACAGGAACAGAAACATAGATATGGAGATCATTTGGAGGGTTATCAGCTGAGAGGGGGAAGGGGGTGAATGGGGGAAAAGGTACAGGAAATAAGAAGGATAATAGGTAGGTACAAAATAGGGGGAGATTAAGAATAGTATAGGAAATGGAGAAGCCAAAGAACTTATATGCACAACCCATGAACATGAACTAAGGGGAGGGGGAATGCTGGAGGAAAGAGGGGTGTACTGGGCAGAGGGGGGCAAAGGGGGAAAATTGGGACAACTGTAATAGCATAATCAATAAAATATACCTGAAAAAAAAAGACAGACGGAAGCAATCACTCCTCCAGCTTGCAGCACAGCAGTGAACCAGGTTTAATGATGTGTTTTAGAAGAAATGTAGAGATGAAGGAAAGCCTAGTCATTAACAAGGAGAATCTGAAGGAACTCCACTGGGGAATGCTCTCAAAACACGCATCTGGGAAATAAATCTGTTCTTTGGGGCAAAGCTTAATTTCCATTAAATTGGTCAATTTACACTATGGGGCCATAATATATTTCTAAAGCTGTTTTGATCGACAGCCCAGGAGAACAATTACTGGGTCCTGCTCACGATGTTCTCTCCAAGGAGAATGCTGACAAGCTTGGTTTCCTGAACCCCTCCTGGAGGCCTGACCCCCATCTATTCCAGCCTTCATGCAACCCCCTTACATGAATCTCTGCTGTGGGAGGAATGATTCTTAGGCCTCAAAATGAATCTGAATTTGCTAAATGCAATTTGTAGTTCATTTAGTGTACATCTTTGTACATCTTTGATTGTCAGTTTTTCCCCTTCATTCTGGAGCTCAGACTAACAAAGCCAGGCCACGGCCTAAGAGAACACATCTGCGTTTTTGTAGAATATAGGCTGATCTCCCTCCTGCCCAACCCATGATGCATATACCTGCATGGAGCCTTCTAGAACCTTAGTGGCAGGAAATGTGTTCTGTGGACATTTCTAAAACTCATTTCTTCAAACAGCATAGCCATTTCTGAAATTGTTTTTTTTCCTTAGTTGGTTTAAACATTAAACAAATAGATTCAAAAGTCTGCATTCATTTTTCAGTTCTGCATTTTGAGTTAGAATGAAATAAAATCAATAAGATATTTCTAGTGTTGGGGGAAGGTTTTGTGTTATCTACCACTCTAACTGGTCTCATTTTTGCTAGACTAACCCTTATGTTACCCAGCACACTTGTAGAATAGGGCATTATCTTTAAACAAAAATTATGGCTAGGAGAAAGTGTCAAATCTGGAGTGTCATCATTTACTTCCTGTTTTTTAATGCAATCATTTTTTAAAAATAAAAATTCAGTGAATGACATGACACCCAATTTATACTGAATAAATATTTCATACTTTTTAGTATTCATACTGAACATAAATTGTAGAAATTTTCCAACTCCTCAAAGTTGTCATCATGAGTTAAATTATCGCATTGTTTTGGATATGAGGAGGTGCTGATTGACGGAGTTTGGGTCACAGCACTTCGGACAGAGGGTCCGTCTCAGATGGCGGCTGTGTGAACCTGCGCAGCAGCCAGAAGATGGCTTTACCAGAGCTGCCAGCAGGAAACGGAGGAACCTCAACACCAGGTAAATTACTCAAAGTGTGCAGGTGACTCGCAGAGGGCCCAACACAAGCATGAGCTGCACAGGACTCTGGGACCTCTCGATCTATTCCTTCCTATGAGAAACCAGAAACAATAAATAACCTAGGTTTCTAGACTTTATTTCAAATCAGATGTGTTACTGCATCAAAGCAATCCCAGAATACATCAGGTGAGGTGTCCAAGACCACCCTGAACCCTGCTGAGGGAAGGACCCTGTCCTTTGCTCAGGACCAGGGGAGCGAGCCTCACCTGCCACAGGTTAGATCAGGCCTCACAAAACGCAGCCTGGGGTGTGCACACCGGCAGGCACAGAGCCTGGCTCTCACCCGGAACCTCTGAACACATCAGGGTTCCACCATATTTCCATCATTACTTCATCTCCATTAAAACTTTGAGCCCCAGTTTAAGGATTTCCATTAAGAGGTGGCTTATTATTTTTAATTCACTAAAAGAATTACACAGAGGGCCCTTTGTTTCAGGATAGCTCAAGGCAAGCAAGAAGGACTCGCTTCCCTGGCAGATCTTATCCCCAGGCCTAAGGTTAACAGCGGCCTGTGCTGTCATGCGCAGAGTGAATGCTTACTGAAGTCCTCACATCCCCGTGTCACTTCAAAGAACCATGACAACCATCCCCTCCCAGGACTGCCCAGCCTGTGGTTACCTGTCCCCTCACACCCCGGGGCATTCTCAGCAGTTGGCCAGCCTGGCCTCACACAGCTGCAGCTGCAGCTGCCAACAACAGCTTTATGTTCTCCGGGCTGCCAAGACTCTGCCCACAGCTGTGACCAATCAGTCATTCAGCAAGACATGATGAACCATAACCATGTGCTAGGCAGGGGTCCAGATGCCTCTGGGGTCACCCACCACTTTAGGGCATGGAAGGCTTTCCTGCCACGTTCTCTGTCCTATGGGCTCTGGGGTCCGAGAGAACTGGGTTGTACCCAGGCTCCATCACTTACAAGCTGTGTGATCACAAGATAAGTCTCTTACCCTCTCGTACCTCCCTTCCTCTGGTGTAAAGAATGTAATACAAATGTAAAATCATAGAAAACAATGTCATATATAGAGAATTTAACTCAGTGCCTAAACTATAGTGTAAAAACCAGGGTTTCCCAGCCACAGCACTATGACCTTTCAGGAGGATGATCCTGTGTCGTGGGGGTTGCCCTGCACACTGCAAGGGGCTGAGCGGCGTCCCGGCCTTTACACGATAGATGCCAGCATCCCCACCTGTGACAACCAAAAGTGTTTGCAGACATTACCAAATGACCCCTGGGGGACAGAAGTTTTCCTGGTTGAGAACCACTATATAAAAACTAAAATAATAGTATCTGCTATTACCATCCTCAAGAAATCATGTGGGATCCAGAAAAGGCAAGGAAATGAGCTTACCCTTACAATGATCCTTTCGGAGAGGTGGGCAGACAACAGATAGAACTGGTCCTGGTGAGCAGCACACAGCCCGACCACCAACCTGAAGTGTCTAATTCGGAAATACAAAACCAATGGCCACACATCAGGGGACAGAGACATATCTGTGCAATTGATCAAATGCCACCCGCAGTTGATCTACAGTGAATTTACCCAGATGAGTGTACTCACTTAAAGATTGCATGTTTAAAGCTTTTACTCCTCTGCTTTAAGTTGCCCCTTCTGTGGAAAGAGAGAGCACTTGATTTACTCACTGTTGGTCTGGGCCCTCCCTTGGCCCAGTTTGAGGTATCTGAGCTGCGTGGCCCTCAGTGGGGAGTCATCCCACTGGGGGCCCGGGCTCAGACAGTCTGTGCTGGCTTGGCACAGGCTGCGTTCCTGGGCCCTTAGCACAGCGCCGCTCACAAACACGTGCACAGGAGGAAGCCATTTTAGAGGTCCCCTTGTCCAGAGTTACCCAAGCCACATGTCCTAGGCCTCAGTGGAGGATGACTCAGTAGGGTTTGTTCAGCCACCCTGGACCCTTCCCACCCTTAACTGCTCTTGGCCACCTACCCTGTACCTTGCACAGCCCCCAGTCATGACCTTAGTCAAAGGCCTGGCCCCTCCCCTCCAATTGCTCCCAGTGACCATTCTCATCAGTTATTTCAATTGCTCCTTCGTTTGTACCACTGCTGAGACATTTTTAAGACCTGACCACTTCTTGAAAGTCAAAATAAAAACTATCCCTATCAGAGCAGCTTTTGCATCCATAACTGTGTGGAAAAACATCACCAACTTCCTCTGCGACACTCTACAAACTCTCTAATCCCTAGAGAATGTGTTCTCCTCTGTATCAAAAGTAAATCAGTAATAGTAAGAATTGTTGTTGTTATTGGCTACCACCTACTGAGTGCTCAATGTGTCAGGAATTGGGCTAGCAGTGTATCTACATCATTTCATTTAGGTCCCCAAACAGGCCTATTGGAGTGGGATATGGTTATTGTCCCCATTGCACAGAGGAGGAGAATGAGTCTCAGAGAGGTTAAGTCATGTGCTCAAGATCACCCGGCTAGTAAATGGTAGTATCACCAATTCACACTCAATTCTTCCCGAGTCCAAAACCAGTGATTCTCGAACATGTTCTACATCAGGGTCGCCTTGAGGGCTGGTGAAAATACAAACTGCTGGGCCTCACCGCCAGCATGTTCGATTCAGTAGGTCTTTGGTGAGGCCTGAGAACTTGCCTTTCTAATAAGTGTTCGGGTTGTACTATCTCTGATAGTCCTGGAACCACGCTAGGAGAACTGCAGGTCTAAATCATTAAAGCAAATTTATTTTCTTTCTTAATCAAAAAAGGCTATAGCAGAGCTGCGGGGGTCAGGGCCTCCTATTAGTGAGCAGCACACAGGTTTGAGAAATGCAGTCAGCCCTCCCTCAGCCTTTGGACGGCAATGAGACACAAATGCATGGTGACTCCAGAGAATCGTGGAGGCAACCAAGGCGATTGGGCTAGGGGCTGGACAGGAGAGGTAGGCATTGCAGGGGTGAGGATGGAAGAAGAAAGATGTCTAAGGGTAAGCGAGATATGATCATAAACTGAATCAGAGAAAGGAGGGAAATGGCTGAGAGAGGCCCAGTTTGCAGGCTAGTAGGGTCTAGAGGAGCAGAGGGGCTTGTGGAGGGCACTCCCTCGTCATACAAGCACTGGCCACCCCAGGTGGGCACAGTGATGCTGGTACTGATCAGGGTTTAGTTTCTCCTTCTTTCTCATGTTAGTTGCTGTGGCTTCACTGCAGCGTAGTCGGCCCAATGTTACTCTGGTGACGTGGCTGGCCAGTAAGTCAGTTCTAAAGCAAACAGCAGAAACACCAAGGGACTGTAGAAGAACATGGAGTTTTTGACATATGCAGCCCATCTGAGATTCTTGAGCATGTTCAGTCCCCAGTTCCTGTCACACTGCTGAGGACAGTTCATTCCAGTCACTGATTTTTAATGAGCCATCTATAGCAAGGCCAGGAATGGGGGCCAGGGAAGTCCACAGAATAACCCTTGAGTGGAAATGCTCATTCCTAAGGAGCTCAAGCCCAGAGTTTCTGGCTCATAAGGGCTGTGTGCTCCCAATGCCACATGTGGTCTCCTTTACCTCCACAATGAGGAGAAAAGACATATTTTATTTGTGCTTCTGCTGCTACAGCACTCACTTCCTCACTGAAGCAATTTCTCTAGGTTCCTCGTGAATTCTTCACATCTCCTTCATGTATCGGCCCTCTCCAGGCCTGGCTATGGGAGGCTGCTTATTCCTAAGGACGACCACACACAGCCTTCCCCACCCAAGGGAGAGCCAGATGCGCCAGGCAGGCTGAGAGCTGTGTTGGTACCTGAGTCTCCTGCTTGAGCATCAGGCTGAGGTCCTGCCTGGTCCCAGCTAAGGGGCCATCTTCTTCCCAGCCCAATGGGACTGACTCAGGGTCAAAACACTAAATGTCTCAACAATATCCCAGCCAAACCAGTTGTTGAACAGCAAACCCCACTCCAAAGTGACTCTACAGAGGACGCTCTCTCTGGACCGCCATATTGCTTTGGATAATCCCAACCCTGTATGCTTTCTCTTTTGGAACCCATGTAAGCAATCTATCGACATAGCTTTAGAAGAGAAAAAATAAACTGTAAGCACAGGATGGGTCCAGAGCCTTGAATTTAATTCTATCAAATTGTGCTGATTTAAATGAAAAACTAAAAGATCTAACCATAATCTATCTCAAGGAACCAAGGTTGTTAGCAAGTGGTAAATAACTATGAAAATAAAAATGACTTATAAATGGAGGTTTTTATAAAGGACTTTTTTGCAATTATTTCGATGCATTTTACCTATTTTATTTTTGTGGACAGCATATGTTCATAAATTAACATATTATTATTTAGTTTCTACAGTAAGATTCATTTTAAATAAGCAAAATAAATTGGGCAATAGGTTTTCTTCCCAAAACACTCACAAAGGAATTCAGAAAAGAAGTTCTTACTTCACAGGATTGAAAATCTTTTTGCTTCTATCTGCTTGGGATTGTTCAATAGCAATTACTAGATTGGTGGCTTCCGCCTGTGTAAAACAACATAAAGAAAAAAATTTAATGAACTCATTTATTAATAAAAATGTGCATTAGTAAATAATGTTCCAGTACCTTAAAAGTTTTCCAAGGTAGTAGTCCAGGCACTGGGCCGGAGGGGCAAATCCCTGAAAGACATATATGACAATGGCTCGGACCTGAAAGCAGTATGCTGCCGGTGAGAGAAGAACCAACTGCCTGTAAAACTACACAGTGAAAACACAAGACCACAGAGTACTTCCGGTAAACAGTGAGTACAGAATGAGCCAATAGAAGCATCAGTTGCAAAACACAGGAGCAACACAGCTCAAAGGCATGCATTCACGTGCCTATGCATGCCTTCATTCATAAATACTTGTTGAGCCCTGCTATGCACCAGGCATTGCTCAAGGTGTTAGAGATGAGAAGTTGACCAAATGAACAGAAATCCATGCCCTTGCAGAGCTTACGCTCTAATAAGAAAAAGCAATGGTAATAAAAATAAATAAAGTATAGGAAATGGCATTTACTCAGTACTTGCTACAAACTCTCCTTGTCATTAGTGGACATTGGCAATGAGAGGGTGAGACCTGCCCTGTCGTCTGTGGCTGTGGGTGTTCATTCACACTGTAACAATCTTTCTGAAAAGCCACTGGGCAACCTACATCAAGAGATTAATAATGTTCATTTTTTTGATGTGTAAATTCCTCTGCTGGAATTTATCCTCATGCACAGATGGGTATATGTAGATGTTTACTGCAGTTTTATTAACAAGAAAAATTGGAAATAAAACAAACAATAATATAGGGATTTATAGAGCACCTCCACACAATAGAAATCTGTGATACCTTTGTAAACAATAGTTTGATAGAGTCTCTAATATATTGTGTTATTTTTACACTATATTAACAATATGAGAGCAATTTTAATAACAGAAAAATAAGGAAAAATAAGCTACCAAATGGTGGATCCCAAATATGAATGATTTTTCTCTTCTTCATATTTTTCCATTATGTTTCAACATTTTTACAATAGAATTATTACTTCCAGAATCAGGAAAATGTGAGTATTTGTTTTTGTTTGTTTGTATTTGCTTTATTGTGCTCCGTTTTGGTTTGGTTTGGTTTGGTTTGGTTTGGTGCGAAAGCTCAGTTTGGAGGAAGAGCAGCTGATGTGCCCAGTGGCCCGGTGCCATTTTGGGTAGCTATGTCCAGACTAATGATCAGAATAAAATATGTGGACAATAGCTACTCCCCCTAAGGTGCAGGACCTGAGGTAATAATTTATTAGATGCTCATTGGCCAATCGAAAGTCATCCTGCCCAGCTCTATCATTTATTACCTTGGAAGAAGTGTGTCACATTCTAAGCCTCGGCCTCCCCTCTCTGCTAAACTGGAAAAGAGGGGACATTGACTGGATTAGTGGTTTGTTAACTTTTTTAAGTCAGGGACCTCTTTGAGAATTTGGTGAAAACTTTGAATCTACTCTATATGAAAATGAACAAGCACCAAAAATTATGAAACAATTAAGACTATATTTAGTAAAAGAAGTGCAAGATTTATTCACTGAAAACTGCAAAACTGCAGTTTGATGTGGTATTTTGACAATTTGAGCCCAGGTTTAAGAAATTAGCAGCTTCTGCCATGACCAGGGTGACTCAGTTGGTGGGGGGTCACTCTGCAAAGGGAAAGGTCACTGGTTTGATTCCTGGTCAGGATCCATGCCTGGATCATGGATGGGTTCAGTCCCCAGTCAGGGCGCATACGAGAAGCCACTGATCGGTGTTTCTCTCTCACAACGGTGTTTCTCTCCCTCACTTTCTCCCTCCCTTTACCCTCTGCCTGAAAACAAATAAATAAAATCTTTTAAAAAAATAAAAGAAATTAGCAGCTTCTGCTCCATCTGTCCTGGAACATTTATTCTTAGAACCCATCCATTGTGCTGTGTGGAAGCACAAGCTGAACTATAAAGAGGTGGTACGGGAAGAGCCACGGCCTCTCAGCCCCTTTGAGCTCCTGACTGATGGCAGTGTGAACCAGACAGGCATCTAAGTGAGCCTTCGTGCAAACTGGATCCAGCACATCGGAGCTGCCCCAGATGATGACTCCTGAACAGAGATGAACTACCAGAGCAAAGCCCTAACCAAGTAGCGGATCTGCGACCCAAATAAATGACTGCTAGCATTTTATGTTACTGAGTTTTGGGGTAGTTTGTTACACAGCAACAGACCACTGGGACACTTAATAAATGTCAGCTGAATTAAATGGATCTAAATAAAAGACTTACCTTAACCCCAAAAGCTTTCAAGTAAAACATTTCTATCGTCTTTAGGCCCATTTGGGTTTTGACAAATTTTGCGCTTCCCCAACTTATCTTTTGGCAAACAAAAGCTTCATCTGGCGGCTGAAAAATTAAACCCTTTGTCTGCGACAACTCGGAAGCCTAGATCGGGTCTATGAAAAGAGGAATCAAGAAACCAGTTTCACAAATACTTTCTACACATTTTCTTTCATCAACCATATTAATTGCATAAACACTTCAAGAAAAAATAGTGCAGAAAGTTCCTTTTGCTATATTTAATCATTCAGTTTTGTGCATTTTTACTGAGAAATGAATATGATATTTCAGAACACCGCTGGCTCCCTCACAGCTTTTCATCTTGTCCCCAGAAAGGCGCACACTTCCCGCCAGACGCAGGCATTGTTCCCTGAGCCTGCCTGCTCGCTTTGTGCTCTCTCAACTCCTACAGCAGCTGGACTCCACCAGGCAACAGAAGACAGAGGCCAGAAGTTGGGAAGCCGCTGCACTACTCACCCTTGTGAAATATTTGGAAGAGAATTTATCTTTTTGCTTCTTTAAAAAAAGGAGTCTCTACATTTTACCAGTAATACCATACTCAAATAGTCACTCAGATGAATGAATATCCTGCCTACGGGTGATCATATGAATAAAGTAGACAGGTCAGAAATACCAGGGATAGCTTTACACCAGATCAACCGGAGTCAGCCGTACTACTGATTGGGAATTTGTCTTCTCCAGATAGAAGTCATTTCCTCTTTACTCACCCAGCCTGAACAGCACCTCCAACTTACCATGCTGGTTATTTCTGCAGAAAGGAACGCGGTGGTGGTGGTGGAGTGGCTAAAAATCAGACTCTTGCTTTGCTTGTGTTAATCAAAGCATTTTCAATAGAAGGCTACATGTTTAATTAAGTGCTTAACTATTTAAACATTTTTATATGTATAAATACTTTTAAATATTAATAAAAAATGTTAAGTGTGAGACATTTTCCAGGAGAGAAGAGAATATAAAAGTTGAAAACTCCTTTGGTGAGTTTTTTTTCAAACGTATAGCTATGGAACATGATTTTTAGTTTATTGAGGTTTCTAAATCTGGGTTTTTCCCCAGGAAAGAAGCGCCCTCCCAGGAGCACAGGTGGAAGAGGGCAGCACTTCCTGCTGTCCTAGCTCTCAGCTACCAGCTACTGTGTGGATTTTTGCATCTTGGGATGTCAATTTGGAAGCCTGTCATTATAATGAACAAAATAGAGTTTCTAAATTGTCCTCCAATTCCAGAGACAGGAAATATCAACGAGCCTCTTGGGTAAGTCGTGTTTTCGTTCTTTGCAAGTAAAGCACCTTCACAATGAATCAAGTCACTGGGTCATTGATTACCCTCAAGTGGCTGATCAGTCAAATGCCCCACAATCGCAGTGCTTGCCGGCAGCAACGAGAAAATCCATTGACTGGCGAATTTGATAAAGACCACGTGTCTTGTGCCATTTGGGAACTTTATATTGACTCAGGTTTCTAGAACTCATCTGCTAATTTGCTCATCTAAAGGCTAGACGAATTGAACTGTATAGATTTTACTACGGAGGGTAATAAGAACTGTCTTGCTTGAGAAAAAAGGAAATATCTTTTTGCGATCTTCCATGTTTCACTGTCAAAAACTGAAGAAAGCAGGTAAGGTTGATGGCTCGGGTATGAGCATTAGCCTGAAATTTAAAAACAGCTGTGACAGAAACTGAGTCAACCAACAGCAATTGTGCTGAAAACTAATCTGAACCTTAAACACCTATCTCTGGTTAAAGAAATCTGTTTACCTAAGAATAGCAATTCTGTTTTGGGTATAAAAGTTAATTATAAAGTCAATTAAACCAGCTTTTTAAAAAACTCTTTTTTACACAGGTTTGAAATATCACGCAGGAAAAAAGAGATCTGATAAATTTTCAGCCCCCTAGTGTGAATTAGATAATTGAAGGAAACAATATTTTTGTAACAATTTATTTTGTTTTTCTTGTACCCATTTTCAGGGACCTTAACGATTTCAATGTCTTTAAAGGTTTGTAACATGGCTTTACTGTTGCCAGCTCTCTCTAAATTTCTGCAGAAACACGTTAGGTAAACAGACTTATGGACTGACTTTTTTTTTTTTTTGTAACAATTTAGACATAAAAATCCAAGAGGACACAAATGACTATCTTTCTTAGTAGTGAAATCAAGAGGGCCTGAGTTCTAATCCAGATGAATATTGCCTTCATTCATGCTTAAGAAAAGTGAATTATGGCTTCCAAATGCATCTTCCTCTACGCCTTTGAGTTGATACCACTTGTGTTCTCCTTGTTTTCTAGATCAGTCCAGCATAGAATGGCTGTTTGATAAACTTTAGAAAATAATCTATTCAAGTAAGAAGAGAGATAACGGTACCTCAAAAGCTTGATTAACTCGGATGCAGAGAGACCAGGAAGCATGAGAGGTGTCAAGTACAACACTGCATGTGTGTGACAGTTTCCCACCTCGATCCTTACGTTTAAGGCAGAGTATGGGACCCTGCCCTGAAGATCACGTGAAGGCTAAGACTCAAAGCCAAGACCTATGGACTCTTCCCCTCTTTTCCTAAGTGCACACGGTGACAAAGACACGAAGTTGTGACTTCTCAATGACACAATTAGCAATCTGCTTTTTACTGCCCCTGTTAAACACACCAACTCCCAAGTCTGTCTACCGGCTTAGATTTTGTTTTAAGGAAAAGATTTCCTTCCAGTTCATCTTACATAAAAGTCCTAGATATAAGTTTGCTGTTAAAGAAGTTATATTTGAATTTGGAAAATACCATGAAGACCCTCAAGTCTGTAGGCTGATTTCGTACTGTATTTATTACTGGAAATTTTTATTCTTTAACCACTAACATTTTCTAGTGTTTCAGGAAGGCTCTTATCATCAATAAAAATTCTAGAAGACTTAGATGGGTAAATTACACCCTAAGGAATAAAGAAAAGTCTTAAAGAATGTCCACATTGGCTTCATGAAACTATGATGTCATAAGAATAGAACAAAACTTTTCCAGTTTAAGGATATTTTGTACGGTTTGAACCAGTCTCTGAATACAAAGGCACCACTGGCTATGGTTACTGCAGGGCATATTCAAAATGAACTTGACAATGCTGACTGGCAGCATAGATGCTGAGGGAAAAAGGTGTCACCAGCTAAAAATTCATGTGACCTCCAAAATGTATTCTCCAAAATTTTAAATTAACTACAGGATTAAATATTAGTAATTTGAAAAATCTCCATTTTTCCAGATCTTAGCTTTATCTGAGCATGTGATCTGAGAAGGACTCCCCCCCCTTCCATTGTTTAGTGGGTAAATTATAACAAGTCAGAATTACAAGTCTGGATTCCTGACAGCCAGAAACCCACGTCCCAGCCATTCATCAGGTAGAATGCAAAACATAAAGAGTAAGCCACACCTCTCATTGGCCCATCCCATTTGATCAGGGGTGGCCACAAAGCCCCACATCTTGGGTTTAGTCTTGAGAGTTAGCACTATCTTTTTCCCTTCACTATCCAGCCCACCACAAAGGCTTCCTAAGGCCACTTACAGTTTTTCATAATGACCATTTAATAAACTATGCCAAGGAACACTTTTGTATGGCTTCCACTTCAGAGCAGGAGAGCACTGGTCAGCAGGCATCACGTTCTGTCCCTCACTGTCATGGTCTTGCATTTCGTTGTTGTGACTCCTGTTCATCACTGCAAAAAAATAGGTATGTTAGATCTTTCTCCCAAGGCTGCTTTTCTAGATTCAAAGACAGTTATGTGGAGTAATGAATAGGCCATGTAGAAAGCAGAGTGACCGTGTTGGAAGCAACAAGGGTTGGGAGGCAGGAGGCATGTGGCTAGCCTTGTTTCCTCATCTCTAGAAAGAGCAGCTTGGGGTCAACGATCTCCAAGGAAATGTTGCCCTCAGTATCTGTCTTCCCTACTTCATAGCATCCCGTCACTTCCATTCTGTGTGGTTCCAGTGACGTCCATGTTCAGCCTGAGGAGGGTAGGGGACCTGGCCAGGCTTGGTTGGTCCAAGTACAGAATTCACTATTTGCATTGATAATTGCATCAGGTAGACACCTGGCCTAATCCAGTCCAAGCAGAGTGGATCTCAGCACTACTGGGAATGCAGGTCCAAAGATGCTGAGCCTTTTCTAGGAGTTTTGAACCTGCTAGATACATCCCCTAGATTGTGGGACATCAGGGACAGCCTGTCTGGGAAGAAGGCAATGCAGCAGGAAGCACAACTGAGAATGAAGGGCGCCCAGGCTTGATGGTGTGATTTGAGTTCTGGGATCCAGTCCTAAACTCCAGCATCACAGAAGCCAATAAACCCTCTGGTTTTGTTTTTGTTTCATTAAGTTATGTTATGTTATGTTATTTTTTGCTTAAGGCAGTTTAAGGTTATGATTTTTGTCTTTTGTTTCCTTATTTTTGTTCATTGCAATCAATACATTCTAGCTTGTAACAGGTCCCATGTGGCATCAGTGTTCTCTGGTCCGACTAGCTTTTTGAACTTAGACCAGTTATTTATTCACTTAGTGTCTTATTTCCCTCAACTGCAAAACAGAAAGGAAAACAGGTGTCCTGCCCAACGCACAACACTGCACAGGCAGAGGGAATGACAGTGACAGCACTTTCAGAAGCTGATACCAAGACACAGTGACAGAAACTATCCTGCTCCATGTAGTGTTAACTATGTGCAACTGCCACTTTTGTGTATCAGAAAGGGTCAAGTAACAGCAATTTCACAAGCGCAAGCTACCATTTTTGCATAGTCCTTCACAATGTCTTAATTTGAGTATGCCTCCGAACGGTACAATTCAACCACAGAAAGTTTTTATGTAAATTTGATTGGTGTGTACGTTGCTTCCCTTTTCCTTTAACTCCCCTCCCCCCACCCAGCAGTACTCACACCTTGGGTGAGGGAAAGGGGAAGTGGCGGCACTTCACAAGTTCAGGTGCAGGCAGGAAGAAGAGCAGAAAGATGACCTTAGCTCCTACAGGGCGCCCACTTAGCCCACAGCTTGGAAATGCAGGGGGTGTGGCTGGGCTTGCTTTCTCTCTGCTAACCTTCTCTAAACTTTCATGGAGGACTTCCTAAAATAAATAACAGAGCTGCTTCGGGTTGATTTGATCCCAAATGCCACATCAAATGTGTTTTCCTTGGGGTATCACTATTTCATGTGATACCCTAACACATCTTTCTCAAAATCCTGAGAAATTTTTTCTCCCTATCAGTAAGGAGGTCGGCAATGCAAGGAACTCTGTGCCCTCAGCCCTCTGAAAGATGCCTGGCCTTAAGTATTTTCAAAGCAGGAAATCTTTCTACCCTTCTCCTGCTTCTACCAAATTCAGAGAAAGCAAGACACTAGTTCTTCCATCTTTCCTTCCTCCCTCCTCCGTGAAGAGAGGATAAAGGAAGTTCAAGGGCTTAAAGCCTGGAAGTGAGTTGCTGTCACAACTTTACACTTCAGGGCTATACAATCTGAGGGGAATGGTTTGAGGGCTCTGGGCTTCAGTCTCTTCATCTGCAAAGTGGGTGTAACCATAGGACACCTCCCAGGATTGTTACAGGGATTCAGTGAGTAATGTCTGTGAGTGCTTAGCACAGCATCTGTCACCAAAAGGGTTTAAACAATGATGTCATTATCACACTACTTGTTTCAGCTCAGGTGACTAGTTATTCCCAGGAAGCCTTGGCAAACACTTCGTCCTTGGCCTCTGCAGTAACTCTGTCTGATGTGAGGGAACTGCAGCTCCTCAAGCACGGTGGCAAAGGCAAGGTGCCGGGAGGGCAGCCGAAGGCCAGCTCCACTCCTCCGGGTGCAGGTTGGGAGGGTGGGCAGTGGACTTCTTCCTCAGGGATAATGGCATTTCCCACCCTGTCTCACCAAAGCAGCAAGGGTGTTGAGGCAGCCACTCCAACAGGACTGACATAGTTGTGGCTTCACTGGGAGCTGGCTATCAGCTAGAGAACCGCAGGGATGGGAATCTGGGACCACAAGCTCACATCAAAATTCCCGGCACAAGCTGGAGCCTATTCAGGGAATTATTAATACTAACAATAATATCTACTGTTCCTTTGTGTTTTCTGAACTACAGGCACTGTCCCAGACATTTGACATGGTTTCTTATCAACTCATTAACTCCTCTTCAAGGTTAGGATTTCTTTTTTAATAGACTCTTTTCACTGACGTGTAATATACATGATGAAGGCACACCAATCATGGGCACACAATGAATTATAAAACGGGTCATACCAGGACTCCCCCAGCAGTACTCATGCCCGACATAAGGAGTAAGGGGAAGTAGTGGTCCGTCACGAGCTCAGGAGCAGGCAGTAGGAACAACACAGGCAAGTACCGCCACCGAGAAGCGGGACAGTCCAGTGCTCTAGAAGAGACCCCCTGCCCTCCTCTCATCGCCACTTCCTCCTGCTCGAGAACAATCACTGTTCTGAAATCCAGCACCGTAGAGAAGTCTGTGAAGTGGAATGCTAGGATAGGTACTCTTCAGGGTTGCTTTCTTTTGCCCAACATCATCTTGATGTGGCTCACTTATTACTGTTGCGAATGGCAGTTGTGTGTTCATTTTCATTGCTGTGTAGGGCTCCACTGTGTGACTACACCCCCACGTATCCTGCCCATGATGGTCACTCGGGCTACTTCCAGTTCGTGGTTGTTATGAGCAATGCTGCCATGCATGTTTCTGTGTGTGTGTTTTGGTGGGCACACATGCAAAGTTCCGTTAGGTCTGTTCCCAGGAGTGGAATTCCTGGGTCAGAGGCAATGCTTTAGCAGATGCAGCCAAACAGATTTAAAAAGTGGGCACCTCATTCAACAAGTGTGGAAATGGGTTCAAAGACCTAACATAACTTGCTTATTGTTACAGCTGTTCACAGGAAGGGACGGGATTCAAGCCTTTTTCTTCCCTTTATGCCTCACAGAGGATTTCTTGAGAAAATGCAACATAAGAGAGAAGCAGGAATGTGAAGGCAGCCAACGGTCCAAGTCCCAAGGTTTTGGAAAAAACTCATAGCTTGAGTCTGTCTTTCAAAATATTTTCTTATGCATTCCTTGTTAAAAAATCTTGGACATGAGTGAAGTAGAACTTACGATTCTGATTTGATAATCAAGAAAAATGAGGCTTTGAAAGTCCCCAGTTGCTGGGGAGATGAGTCAGGTTCTTCTGATTCTACAGTGTGAATGCAGCCCCTGAACTTCTCCCTGGGGCCAGAGGCCACAAGTCTGGAACTAACAAACCCTTTTATACTTGAGGAGCAATCCACACAAGGCCGTAAACCCTTTTATATGTGGGGTTCAGATTAGGTGGGACCAGGAACCCTCTCATATTTGGGATCCAGACCACGGGAGGTTGGAACCAGCTAACAGTTGCCGCCAGCTGCTTCCTCTCAGAGCAAGAGTTTACATCTGGTCACAGCACCCCAATAATTCGACATTGTGAGCCCTCTAAATGGAGATCTCAGAACACTTGCTCAGAGTGAACTGCTTGGGACAAGGTCACCCAAAATGCCTTATTGATTGATTTAGAACATCATCTCCCACCCTGGCCAGGCGGCTCAGTTGGTTGGGCATCATCCTATGAACCAAAGGTCACAAGTTCGATTCCTGGTCAGGGCACATGCCTAGGTTGCTGGTTCAGTGCTGGTCAGGGTGCGTATGGAGGAAACTGATCAATGTCTCTTTCTCTCCCTCTCCCCCCTCCCCCACCCCTAAAATCAATAAGCATGTCCTCAGGTGAGGATAAAAAAAGAACAAACATCAACTCGCATCAAAAATCCTGTGTATGAGACTAGCATAACGTCTTCCTTTCTCTACCCATGGGCCGTTCCCCAGGACCTTCGTAAAACCCCTGGGCCTCTGCAACACCAACTCTGAGCTCTCTACTAGAAAACTTCTACTGCAAAGAAAACACTTGGATTAACTGAGTTTTGCCTCTTTTTTCCCATTATTTTTTGCCCATCTGCTCATTATTATTCTAGAACCATTGTCTGGAGCCAAATATCTTTGGCCAGCTTTTCAATGACCTTTGAATAGGTGTTCAACGAGTGGTTTGAGGTCTCCTATCTGTTGGGACATTTCAATTAGTCTTCCATGGCTGTTCTCTGGAGATGGTGCAAAATCAATGCCCTTTCCAGGGACAGGCAGCAGAAAAGCAGCACAGGATGGAGCTTAGCTCTGAAATGACCAGGACGATTTGAACAGCACTCTGGTTAGATGAGGAAACTCCTGGGAGTTTGGGTGACTTGCCTGGTACCCTTAGTGAGCTGGTGCATCTGTGAGAGAGCGAACAGATGGTTCTCTTGTCTGGCTAGGAATTTACTCTTCCTTTCATGTTTGAGAACCATATTGAAACTGCAGGTTGGATGCAAGGATCCCTAAAGAAATCAGAGTCACCTTTCAAAGGAAAGTGGATGGGGAGTGCTATATTATCTGGAAAGGGGCCTTTATTTTGCATTTTGTATTTCTAGGGTTGAATAATTAAGATCGAGCAACTGCTGGGTATGGTAGATCTATGCAAAAGAAAAGAAGACAGTGGGAGGCTCGGTTTATACAAGGGCTAGATGTCCAGCACAGTTCTGCCACAGCACTCCCAGGAGATGGCAAAGTGGAAGACTTAGCTGAGAGAGTGAAGCCGTTGTCTACTGAAGGCCCCCAGAGCCCATGCTGGAGCTGAGGCCAGACGTCCCTGAAAGGATCAGCTCTCATGTAGCTGTGAAAGGCAGAAGCAGCAACAGAAGCCAGTGAGAAAGCCACATGCATCTCTTTTCAGGGCAGGGTGAACCTCTGGAGTTTGGAGACAATAGTGGGAGAGGGAGCTCCAAGAGGGAAATTTGGACTTCTGGCCAAGATGATGCACGGGAATAAGAGATGTGACTTGCTACCCTGGATTTGGGGCACTATTCACACGGCCTACATTTGATTATCTACAGTGGCTAATAGAATTGGCATGTAATATTATCCTTTTCCTGAATAGACACCATAGCATTTACTCTGAAAATTCTGAAGTTCAAGGTTCCAGACTCAAGAACCTCAGTTTTTCTCAACCTTTGATCAGGTCTCTAAGCTCAAAACATAACGTGTCACATGTTATATAAGACAAAGAATGAGGCAGGCTGACCATTTGGACATCAGTTGGTTCTGCTAAAAAGACTTTTAAAATGATGTTACAAAATTTCAAAGATCTACCGGGAACCTGCTAACTTGAAGTGAGTGCTAGGGAAGCTCAACTCTCCACCTTCCTGCTCCACTGGAAGCAGACTCTAGAAACCCTCTAGTCTGGCTTCTCAGAGTTCCTCCCGTGCAGCACCCATTCCCCTGGGAGCTTGTGAGGAAGACAGGATCTCAGGCCACGCCCCAGGCTCACTGAGTCAGAATCTGCACTTTACCACGCCCCCACCTTATCCGTGTGCACACCGCAGTGGAGAGGGGTGGCACCGGACAAAGCAGTGAACACACCAGCAGGCTCCTGAAGCTGCTGCAGTTGTACAGCTTCCCCCAGCCAGGGGTCTGGGTCCTCTGAGACACATCGCCCTTGACATGGAAAGGACTGGTGTTCATCCCCAACAGAGAGAGAGGATGGCATCTCTACCTGGGAGCCCCTGTAGGACCCCACCTAAGACTACATGAAACATTATGTCAAGAGGGAAGAAATAAACTCCCAGAGCCTATCATTGCCCTTCTAGGAGAGAGAAAATAATTTTGTAGGACTGGTCCAAGGCTGGTAAAAAATAAAAATGCCCTGATTGAATGGGCAGGGATAGGGCCCACGTTTGACAGTCCCTGGGGTCCTCCAGAGCCTGTGACCACTTCCTCTTCTTGGTTGGTGGCTATGAGACTCTAAAATCAAGAAACCAAAAAGAAGATTAGGGTTCTTCTTTGCTCTCCATGTTACAGTGAATAAAATTTAATGCCCCACATCTCTGCTGTCTGCTTTCCCAAATCTAATTCTAATGAGTCACGGTGCCTTGGGGCCTGCCAGTCTGCACAGCCAGGCCCATGCCTGCCGCGGGCAAAGCAAGCCCCTACTCCATGAGTCCTACCCTCTCAGAGGTCATTTTCCTCCACCCGACGGACCTGGGATCACCTACTTGAAAAATCAACTGCCAAAGGCAAAGGACTCATTGAAACCAAGAAAATACAGACTCAAAATACAGGTATACATTTTACACCTAAAGGAATTTGTTACATGGAATTGTCCCACAGTTTTTGATGTCCTTTACTCTTTTTGCCATCTTCTAAGTCCAAAAGACGAATGAAGGGGGTTGGGGGGCGGGGAGGAATTAAAAGAGAAGAAAGGAGTATTAGAGAAAGCTTAATTGACATATTTTCTGAGAGCTCATTCACAAATTCCCTTGAGTACTCTAGCTGAGGCTACACGTGGAAACAGGGCTTTCTCCGTCACCCAGAATCTCCCTGCATATTTCTGACACTTTAGCTGTTCCCTGAATGAGGAGCATCTCGGGTTTAGCGGGTTTTTAACTAGAGCAGGTCTGAAGCCAAGAGCCCTGGGCCCGGCCCTGTCTGATACGTGTCTCAACACTGCCATCTCCTGGAGAGGGCGCCACTGTTCACTTTCCACTGACCCTTTCCGGAGCTGGCTGCTCTGAGGTCTTCCAAAAAAAGACGAAATCATTTTTCTCTTTACCCAGCGTTGCGGCACAAAGACTGCTGATGGTAAGAACAACTTGTCCCCAGATGAGAGGGCACGGACTGGTCCAGGGCGGTCGCGGGATGACCGCTGTCTGGGTAGCAGTTGTGAGAGCCGCTGTGAATAAGGCCGGCGTCGCTCACGTCGGGACACTGCAGGGGTGCGCAGGCAGTGTCGTGGCGAGGCAGCCGAGTGGTGGACAGGAGCGGGAGTCCTCCTGGGGGAACACACGGATGTGAAGGGCCTCTCTTTCTCACCACCAGAGTTGATGAAGGCGCGCATTGCACGGGAAGTGGAGGACACTCACCTTTGACCTGTGGAGAGCAAGAGTCTGATGTAGAGGAGGGTGGAGCATCTGGGAGCTGGAGCATCCTGAGGATGAGAGACATGCGTTGCTTTTTTTGCTGTAACCTATTCCATCATCATATTTTTTTTCACAAACGGGAGCTGGCCCTCAGTGTTTAAGCACCCCCAGGGATGGTTCCAGGTGCTCCAGAGGCCAAAGTCCACCAGGGAGTCCGCCACAAAGTCCGCCACGCCCAGGGAGGGCCCTGTGTTAAATGAATGGGCTTTGAGTCAGACAGACCTGGGTTTGAGTCCCAGCTCTTCCACTTCCCAGCTGCGTGTCCATAAACAAGTACTTAGCCTTGCCTGGCTTTGGTTTCTTCACGTACAAAGTGGGAATAATCACTATGCTCTCCTCATAGCGTCACTGTGAGAATTAAATGAGACACCGAGTATAAACCCGTACCTCAGTGCCCCAAACATAGAGAGTGCTCAATAAACTTTAATCAACATTATTGTTGTTTTTTAACCTTCTCCAAGTACCTACACCACCGCGATGGTTGTGCATACTGTTTGGGCTAAGACCATGGAAAATGGCGCCCCTAAAGCAAGGGTTTTCCATCTCTGCTCTGGAAGATCCCAAATTCTTGGAAGGGGCTCAGGGCATTTATAAAGGAAATATTTTAATGCTTGGGAGGAAAATCATAACACTTTTCTGTTTTATAACATGAGGGAAAAGTAAAACGTCATAAAAGTGTGTACCATCGCTAGCAAACTGTGAAAGCTGCTCCACAAAACCCGCAAGTCCCTCATGGCTGTGCCGCTCTGTGGTGAGCTCAGTCCTGTGTAAGTGCCACTGCCCTCCACGTGGTTCTCTTGCGGGAGAGTCAGCGGTGATGTTTTTCTCGGCCTATTAAGATTTCAACCTTGTACAACAAAGAGAAAAGTCTGCTTTTATTATTAACCAGGAAAGTTATGTTCTCTCAAATTTGTCCTTTATAATTTATTCACTTCTTGTTAATAAGGGAAGAGAGAACACACATTTACAGTTCTCCAAAAGCCCCACCCGACTGAAAGGAATAAAGAAGCGTAAACACAGAAGGACACAGAGTGTGTGAACAGGGGCCACACCAGACCACATTTCAATGACGCTGGTGCAGGCCGAAGTAATGTGCATGGGGACTGAATCAGCAGGACAGAAAAAGCAAGAACAAGACTTCCTGGGGTTGGAGGAGGGGACGTAGAAGCCAACAGGAAGTTATCCAATTTGAGTACAGCCCCAGAAAAGCCCAAGACATAGAATGAACAGGAGCCTCTGAATTCAGGTGTAAGATGGGGCCGAAAATGAAAGAACTGACTGAAAGTTGGATGAAGGGACAGCTGGACCCTCAGATCAGCTTCCCCGACCCATGCAGCTGGGCAGCCACCTCCAGGAGCCCAGTGGAAGCTGAGAAAGCTTACTTTCCAGAGAAATTACTCCAAGGGGGCTGTGGAGCTACTGGGCTAAAAATGGAAAAATTAATTAAAAGTCCAAACGCTGAACTATGAGACCTTTCTTCAACTTGACTCTAGGCATCCAAGCAGATTTCCCACAGTAAAAAATTGGAAGTTTTTTTCCCTAGAAAAATCGGATGTCATCAGGAGGGGAAAAATGATATTTTGCAGTCACCCAAGAAAATGGCCTCCTGCCTGATCACTCTACAGTGAAGTTCA
Source organism: Macrotus californicus (assembly GCA_007922815.1). Taxonomy (NCBI): domain Eukaryota; kingdom Metazoa; phylum Chordata; class Mammalia; order Chiroptera; family Phyllostomidae; genus Macrotus; species Macrotus californicus. The sequence goes on from VMDR010004146.1 coordinate 48,258, forward strand.
TCCTTCGAGAAGAAGGGCTTGCCTCTAGAATATCTTAAAAGCAAACAATGAAGAAACAGCATTTTCACAAAACCTTTCATATTAAAGACAGAGAACAACTAGGTAAATAAGGAGTGTGAAAGAATCATAAAAGCCCTTCTGCTTCTGATATTACAGACCTGACCTTCCCCCAGATAAAAACTATGAACTCTGGAAAAAAATTTAACCTACCCCAAAACAACAGAAGGAAACAAAAGCAAGAAGGTTCAGAAGAGGCACTGCAACTTGGACGAAGGCAGTAGTGTATGGTGAGTCACCTGTTTACAGCTCTTAGCCTTGGGGCCAGTTCAAGTCGGAACCACGAAAGAGCTAAAATGCCAATAAAAACCTAGTCTTTCTGGCCTAATGGACCACAGAACAGAGTTTGGGGCAAACACAGCTGCTGAAAGTGAAAGGATGAAAGGGGAGTCTTGGGAAAGAGAGATTTAGAGAGAAAGTACCCAGGTTCTACGGATAAATTCTGCCCAAGTGTCCGGCTGACCCCGGAGCCGTCCATGTGCAGGGCTAAGGGCACACAGCCCAACCCATGAAAAAAGGACTGAACTGAAATTTGAGCTACTGTCCAAAAGATAGAATTTACAGATTGAGTCTAAGCAAAGTAATTGCCTGGTAAAATAAAAATGTATATACTCTTCAGAGAAATAGAAACGAATACAGACATTTACAATGTCCAGGATACAGTTAAGAATTCCTGAGGCACTCAATAGGAATAAACATCTTTTGGTTACCAATTCTAAGCTGATAGTAAACTGAGAAAACAACTCCTAAAAGAATGTTACCAGAAATATACAATTCATTGTTACAACAACAACCAAAAGAGAATTACTCAATAAAGAAATGGGAAAATGTACTCCAGCCTCAAGTAAAGACCAATCAATGGATACTGATTCAGAGATGATCCATATACCAGGTTAGCAAACAAGGATTTTTAATCAGCTGTTGTAACTTAGCTTAATGGAGTAGAAGAAAATGTGTTTGTGAAAAATTTTAAAAATACAAAATCACAGGAAACATATCAAAACTATAAAAAAGAATTAAATGGAAATTCTAGAATGAAGACAGTTTTAGATATGAAAGTTTAAAAAATTAATTACTAGGTGGCATAACAGAAAAACTTGAAGATACATCAATAAATATCATCCAATCTAAAAAACAGACAAAAAATTATATTAAAAAATAGGGAGACAAAAAGAGTCAGAAACTTGTGAAGAGGGTGGAGTAGAAAAATAAAGATATAATGGCCAAAAACTTTCCAAGTTTGGTGAAACACACAAATTTAAAGGTTTGAGAAGCTCAGCAAATCTTAAGCAAGGTAAGTATTTAGAAAAACACACCTAGGTTATCAGAGTCAAATAGCCGTAAACCAAAACTAAAGAGAAATTCTCAAAAGTAGCCACAGAAAAACAACATATTACATTTAAGGTAACAGTGATTCAAATGATCAGTGACTTCTCATCACAATTTCCAGAGGCAATAAGATAGTCCAACAATATCTTCCAAGTGCTAGAGAAAATCAAAACTGATGATCTAGAACTTTATATTCAATGAAAATATCCTTTAAGAATGAAAACAAATTAGACATTTTTGGTTAAAAAAATGTTAAGTGAATCCATGAACAGATAGATATGCACAATAAGAAATGATAAAGACATTTGGGCTAAAGAAAAATAATAGATGAAGACTTCCAGTCAAGATGGAGGCATAGATAGACACACTTCACCTCCTTGTTCAACCACAGAAAAAATTACAACTAGGTCTCAAAACAAATAACACCCAGAACTATCAGAAAAGTGAGCTGTATGGAAGTCTGACAAGCAAGAATTTAAAGAAGCCACATTCATCCAGACGAGTACATGGGGCAGAGATGTGGAGATGGAGCAGAGAGGCGAGGAGACATGGTGTGGTGCATGAGGCAGTGGCAGTGGTGGAGTGAGCAATCCCACATTTGTGTGTCATGTATAAAAATTGAGAGGGTTATCTCGGGAGCAAGGGAGACCTTGGGAGCGAGCGATCCCCATCCCCGGTCAAACCACACAGACCAGGGTTCCAGCGCCAGGAAGATGAAGCTCCAGAACTTCTGGCTGTAAAAAACCAGTGGAGGTTGGGGTAGCAGAAGAAACTGCTGGTTTTTCAGAAGATTCCATTTAAAGGGCCCACATGAACTTAAAACGTATGCAAACCCACACACTCTGGGATTCATCACCAGGGCAACAGCTAGAAGGGTACCAGTGGCACACAGGAAGTGGGTAAAGTGACTGAAAATGGGGTGAGTGCTGGACAAACCTCCCAAAACCAGGCAGTAGCACTGTACCCTTGCTAAGCCCTCCCCACACAATGAGCCACAAAGCAGTGAAATGTGTTGCCCCACCCTGGCAAATACCTAAAGCTCCACCCCATACAATTCAACAGGTGCACTAAGACAAGGAGTCAAAGTAGCCCTACCAAATATACAGAAACAAACACAGGGAGGCTGTCAAATTGAGGAGGCAAAGAAATATGACCCAAATGAATGAAAAGAACAAAACCCCAGAAAATGAACTAAACAAAATGGAGATAGCTAACCTATCAGACGCAAAATTCAAAACATTGGTGATGAGGATGCTCAGAGAACTCACTGGTACAGAACAACATAAAGGAAGAAATGAAGTTTACACTAAGTGAAATAAAGAAAAATCCATAGGGAACCAACAGTGAAGGGAATGAAGACAGGATTCAAATCAATGATTTGGAACATAAGGGAAAAAAAAGTATTAAACTAGAACAGAAAGAAGAAGGAAGAATTCAAAAACACAAGGATGGTATAAGGATGGGACATCTCTAAATGTGCCAACATCCAAATCAGAGGACTGACAGAAGAAGAAATTGAAAACTTATTTGAAAAGACAATAAAAGAAAACTTCCCTAATTTGGCAAAGGAAATAGACATATAAGTACAGGAAGCACAGAGAGTCCCAAACAAGTAGGACCCAAAGAGGACCACACCAAGACACATCATAATTAAAATGCCAATGGTTAAAGATAAAGAGAGAATCTTAGAAGCAGCAAGAGATAAGCAGTGAGTTACCTACAGAGGAGTCCCCATAAGACTCTCAGCTGATTTCTCCAAAGAAACTGCTGGCAAGAAGTATTCCAAATAATGAAAAGCAAGGACCTACAACCTAGATTACCCTATCCAGCAAAGTTATCATTTAGAATGGAAAGGCAGATAAAGTGCTTCCCAGGCAAGGTAAAACTAAAGGAGTTCATCATCACCAAGCCATTATTACATAAAATGTTTAAGGGACTTATTTAAGAAAAATAAGATCAAAACTATGAACATTAAAATGGCAACAAATTCACAACTATCAACAACTGAATCTAAAAAAACAAACTAAGCAAACAGCCAGGACAGGAACAGAATCATAGATATGGAGATCATTTGGAGGGCTATCAGCTGGGAGGGGAAGGGGGGAGAAAAAGGGAAAAGGTACAGGTATTAGAAGCATAAATGGTAGGTACAAAATAGACAGGGGAAGAAGGTTAAGAATAGTTTAGGAAATGGGGAAACCAAAGAACTTACATGCACGACCCATGGACACGAACTAAGGGGAGGAATGCTGGAGCGAACAGGGGTGCCAGCCAGAGGGGGACAAAAGGGGAAAAATTGGGACAACTGTAATAGCATAACCAATAAAATATATTTTTTAAAAAAGAAGTACAAATTGGTAGTTACAGAATAGTCACGAGGATGTAAAATGCAGTCAATAATATTGTAATAACTATGTACAGTGTCCGATGGGTACTAGATTTATTGGTGTGATCATTTTGTAAGTTACATAAATGCCTAATCATTGGGTTGTACACCTGAAACTAAGGTAATATTGTATATCAACTGTAATTTAAAAATAAAAAATACTTTAAGAAAATGTTTTAAAAAAAGAAAAATGAAAGATGAAAACTTGAAATTTTTGGAAGAAATGCAGAGAATCAAAAACAGCATACTCATATATCTGAATGCAAATTCCTTTTCGTCTTAATTTCTTTAAAGTACATAAGACTACAGCAAGCAAAAATGATGGCATTATGTTGTACAGCTTATAATGAGTATAGTTATAATACTCTGGACAACAGCATAGAGGATGGGAATGGGGAATACATGGAATTACAGGATTGAATGCTCCACATTTTATGTAGATAATATTAGGTTCTTAAAAGGTATAAATCAAGAATAGCAATATAAAAACATAATTCACATAGAAAGTGGTAGAAATATCTAAAAGGGTTAAAATTATTTGCCTTCAGGAGAGCAAAATTCAGTCAGGCAGAGGACGGCTGGTTTTCATTATAAGCTGTTTATATGGCACCATTCAATGTCGTGAATTCAGCACGTGCATCACACTTGTAAACCTACAAATTAAATTTAGTGATGGACTGTGATCTTACTGTGCCACCGTCAAGGTTCTAGGCAGTCAAGTTACCATTACATTAGCAGCACCACTGAATTCAATAATGTGAACAAAAACTAAAAATCACAAGTAAATTATCAATTTACTCAAGAAATATGGCATGGCATATTAGAAACAGGAATGCATGCTCCATTTCTCTGGGGAGAACCAAAGGTCCCTGGGTTGAGTGGCAGTGATATGTGTTGGTAATTTTAAAACATAAAAATTTTAATTTTAAATGCATTCCTTAAAATTTAGTCTCTCTTCCAAAACTCATCACAGATACTTCTTTATTTCATCGCATCCCACGCTTGAGGCATTTCAATATATTGAGAGAAATTTTGCAGTTCTTTTCAGAGAATTTGAAGGAAGAATTAACAATAGTTACTTTCAAAACTAAGCAAATTATTTAAAATAACTGAGCAAATTGTTACAACAAAGGCAATGATTAACTTCAAGAGAAACACTTATTTGGGACTGTTTCTAAGCTGCTAACTCTTCCCTAGTCACAGGCACCCTGTCAGGAATCCCAGGAATGCACCTGAGACTGTGTTTGGACTCCCTGCTCCAAATGTACCTGTTAAGCCAAAGGGCTTTTCATGAAGTGGGCCTAGGAAGCAACAAACACCAGGGTCCCTGCTCCAGAGACCATCTCTGTCTCTAGCTTCTGTAGGAAATAGCTGTAAATGTCAAAAAAAAATTCTTAGCTGCTGATAAAAAACAGAATAACTTGCCTTCTAAACCCTTTTGTCTCAGAAGCACAACTTGTTCCTGTTTGGAGGTTGCATGCCACGCACATCAAAAGAGAGGGTGCAAATAGACTTCACCCTCCAGGTGGGTGAGGTTATAGCACATCAGTGACATCTGCATGCCGCCCCCAAAGCAGCCAGTACTTCCTTCAGATTGCCACCAGGCTAGAGCAAGTATTTACTGAGTGCCTCGCATGTGCTTACAGCTGACTCCACTAGGCGCTACGCAGGACACAGTTAAGACATGAGCCCCATGTGACCGCCCAGCAGGGACTGACAGCCTGACAGTCCGGTCCCCAGTTTTCTCCAGAGACTCCCCGGGGCTTTCACACACCCACCGTCTTCTCTAAAGTCCTACCACATGGTAAGCGCAACTTAGCTCAGGGCCAGGGACAGAGTTAAGAGCCTGGTACTTAATAAATATGAATTAGTTTTTTTTTACTCTGCGTATAGTCATATATATGTTAAGGTACATATATATTCATAGATCAAGAGAGGGCTTTCCTGACCTCCCAGTCTACAGTGGTAGTCTCCCCTGTCCCTCACTTTCTGCCCCCTTACCTCACCCTTGTTTTCTCATCTTGTACGCCATTGCCGTTTTCCTCCTGCCGGGGGGCCTGGCAGCCAAGGAGTGCCAACGGGGAAGGAGTGGGAACGGCTCACCCCAGGAGGAGGAATAAGGAAATGAACTGTCTGCAGAGAATTTAAAAACAATCCTTAAACCTACAAGAGTCAGCCTGCTTTTTTTTTTTAAATCACCACGTACCACCAACTCAGAGAAAAATCCACGGGCACCCTGCAGGGCAGACAGCTTCGCACACCCCACCCTCAGCAGTGGTTCCTCCTGCTTTGTAGCTGCTGTGCCCCTTTACCCAGCTATAAAAATTGTTTTTGAAAGTATTTTCTCCAGTGTTTTATGTGTATGATTTGCCCTCCCACATGAACATTCACATTAAGAGCATGTCTTACAGTAGGTGATTACCACACGGGAAGGCGGGGAGGTAGGAAAGGGTAGAGGGGTAAATGGTGCTGGAAGGAGGCTTGGCTTGGGGTGGTGAACACACAGTGCAATGTACAGATGATGTGTTGTAGAACTGTACACCTGAAACCTATATAATTTTATTAACCCATGTCGCCCCAATAAATTTAATTTTTAAAGAAGAGCACACCTTAATATGGTGTGTGTGTGTGTGCGCGTGCCCTGCATAGAATCCAGTTTTGAGCACATGGTAGACACTCAATAAATACTCAATCAAGCTTGGTTAGGGTTGGTACTCACCACCGGGAACTTGGGACAGGAAAGAGCTCTGGCAGAGGTGCCATCAGTGGATGAGGCAGCAGGAGACAATCGTTTCATGACAGGGCAGTGGCAGGCAAGAGACTCACGGTGCCTCTCCACCCTCCTAGCCCTATGTCAGCAAATGGCAAGGACCCCGCCCCAGTCACCACCCCTCCTCTGCTGCTTTAGAAATGGATAACCTTTATGGACAGCCCAGTCAGGGCCAGGCCCAGAGCTAGCCCTCTGCACGTGCTGACTCAGCTCACCTCTGCCACCACCATATGAAAGGTACTGTTGTTGTGCCTTTGCCACAGGCTGTGAAACTGAAGCTTCATGAGGTTATTCATCTGGCCACTAGTCAAGCCAGAGTCTACCACCAGAGGTCACGCCCTAAAGAATTCAGTGTTTGCAAATTGAAAACTACAGGCTCTTTCATTCTCCACAGATACCTTTAGAAGCGAGAAATCACCCGTAATGTTTTAGCCCAAGATGCTGCTTTGTCTATCTCATACTGAATCGATGTGAACCCAGCGGTCAAACCAGTCAATGAACTCAAACAGCCTTTAACAAGCTCTTCCCTTAGAACTATGTGCATTACCTCACTGCCTTGGGCAACCTCACAGTTAAGAGCTTAACAGCCCCACTGGACTGTCAACAGAACTAAACATATAGCTGGTCAGTGACTCCTAACTCATTTTGCCATCCAACTCCAATACGCCAAGTCCTAAGGAAACCTCCGAACGTTGAGACGCTTCAGCTCAACCATTAGAAGGAAATTAAATGAAACCTAGAGTCGATTCCTCATAGACCTAATATATCTCTAAACTCCCCTCCTACAAAGTCACTGTGAATAGGCGTCATCTCACACGCTTTTGAAGGAAACAAATTTTGTTCTGAAATGCACTAATCAAGTTCCCAGAGTCTTCTTTCCTCTACACATACACACATACTCTCTCTCTTCATTTCCTTTTTCACTGCATCCTCCAGAATTTTTTTAAAATTTTATTTCAGTCCTTAATTTTTTATTGATTTAGGGGAGAGAGAGAGAGAAACATAACTTACTTTGTTGCCCCACTTATTTTTGCATTCATTGGTGGCTTCTTGTCTGTGCCCTGACCAGGGATAGAACCTGCAGCCTTGGCCTATCAGGACAACATTCTAACCAAACCGAGCTGCTCAGCCAGGGATGTACCCACCAGAGTTTTATGCTATTCCCTAAATGTCCAGCCTCCCTCCATCCAAGCAGCTCTCCACACCTGGATATTTCCCGCCGTGTCCAACTCCCACAGCTCACCATGTCTCTCGTAGGCTGGCTAACCCAGAGGATCAGAGAGGACTTCAGTCTCCTCCCCCTGAGCAGACAGCTGCCCTGAACTCTGCTACACAGGAATTAAAGGGTTAAGGGCAAAAGCCTTCACATGCCAACAGGACTGTCCCAGCCCAACACACCAGAGTCACAAAGAAACGTGGGAAAGCCTCGAGCAGCATATCCCAATGCTCAGCCATGGCCAAGTAAGTTTGAAGAACACTGCACTTACCTTCCCTAGTTGCACATTAGCACATCAAAGGTTCTGAAAGTACTGCAGTAATGAAGATCATTTAATTTTCAGCCACTGGATCATAAGCTTATTTATTGAGCATGGAACTTTTATTTTCTTTCCCCACAGCATTTCACGGGACCAGTTTTCCACAGAGCATTTAGGGGAATCCATTTTAATGTGCCAATAATTTCATTTTTGAATATGTTTGAGATTTGACGATCTGCTTATGAGATTCAAACTGGCTCTTGGTATATTTACAGCCTCACAGTCTCTTAGGTCGCTTAGATAAAGAGTTGCCACAGGCATTTCTTTAAATTTATAGGCCATATAATAGAGGAGAAGTAATCAGGATCTGCAGGAAACTCAGGTGTGAGTCCCCAGCTCTGCTATTTACTAGCTGTGAGCCTCGGCGAGAAAACCTGCATCCAAGGGCGACTGGGAAGAACGCACCTAACCTGTGAAAAGAGCCTGGTGTCTAGAAATACTCCACAGTTGCAGCATTTGAATAGCTTGCACAGCTGTGAGGGTCATTGAGCCGGTCCAGCAACCCTGTGGCCACAAACTGGACCTGTTTCCACGTGTCCTCTCTCAGGTTTTTATTGCAGGCCCACTTAACTGTATGTCCCCGAGCAGTTTTTATCAAACAATGACAGGTTTCTGGTCACAGGACTTTTTTCAAAGTATGTTTTACTGATTATGCTATTACATTTGTCCCATTTTCCACCCTTTGCCTCACTCCACCTCATACCCCCCTTCCCTCTAGCAATCCCCTCCTTAGTTCATGTCCATGGGTCATGAGTGTAAGTTCTTCGTCTTCTTCATTTCCTATACTATTCTTAACATTCCCCAGTCTATTTTGTTTCCATCACTTATGCTTCTTTTTTTAACATATATTTTATTGATTATGCTATTACAGTTGTCCCAATTTTTCTCTCTCCTTTATCCCCCTCCTCCCTGTACCATACCCCTCACTCTCCAGCATCCCATCCCCCCACAGTTCATGTCCATGGGTCGTACATGTAAGTTCTTTGGCTTCTCCATTTTCTATACTATTCTTAACCTCCACCTGACTATTTTGGGCCTACCTATTCTGTTTCTTATTCCCAGTACCTTTTCCCCGCATTGTCCCCCTTTTTCTCTCCACTGATAACCCTCCCTGTGATCTCCATTTCTGTGACTCTGTTCCTGTTCTAGTTGTTCGCTTAGTTTTTGTTTTTGTTTTTTAGGTTCAGTTGTTGATAGTTGTGGGTTTATTGTCATTTTACTGTTCATAGTTTTTGATCTTCTATTTCTTAGATAAGTCCTTTTAACATTTCATATAGTAAGGGCTTGGTGATGATGAACTCCTTTAACTTTACCTTGTCTGGGAAGTGCTTTATCTGCCCTTCCATTCTAAATTATAACTATGCTGGGTAGAGTAATCTTGGATGCAACTTCTTGCCTTTCATGACTCAGAATACTTCTTTCCAGCCCCTTCTTGCCTGTAAAGTTTCTCTTGAGAAATCAGCTGATAGTTTTATGAGAATTCCTTTATAGGTAACGCTCTCCTTTTCTCTTGCTACTTTTAAGATTCTTTCCTTATCTTTAGTCTTGCATAACTTAAACATGATGCATCTTGGTGTGTTCCTCCTTGGGTCCAACTTCTTAGGGACTCTCTGGGCTTCCTGGACTTCCTGAAAGTCTATTTCCTTTGCAAGATTGGGGAAGTCTTACCAGTTATGCTTCTTAATCCCTGCATATTTTCCTCCATTCTGCCCCTTCCCCCTCCCAGCTGATAGCCCTCCAAATGATCTCCATATCTATGATTCTGTTCCTGTCCTGGTTGTTTGCTTAGTTTGTTTTTTTAGATTCAGTTGTTGATAGTTGTGAATTTGTTGCCATTTTAATGTTCATAGTTTTGACCTTCTTCTTTTTCTTAAATTTCTTTAACATTTCATATAATAAGGGCTTGGTGGTGATGAACTCCTTTAGTTTTACCTTGTTTGGGAAGCACTTTATCTGCCCTTCCATTCTAAATGATAGCTTTGCTGGGTAGAGTAATCTAGGTTGTAGGTCCTTGCTTTTCATCACTTGGAATACTTCTTTCCAGTTCCTTCTTCCCTGCAAAGTTTCTTTGGAGAAATCAGCTGAGAGTTTTATGGGAGCTCCTTTGTAGGTAACTCTCTGCTTTTCTCTTGCAGCTTTTAAGATTCTCTTTTTATGTTTAGCTTTTGGCATGAAATAGACATACAAGTCCAGGAAGCACAGAGAGTCCCAAACAATCGGACCCAAAGAGGACTACACTAAGACACATAGGACTTTTCTTTAATAGATGTGAACTCTAACAATATTTGCAAACTATACATGGCTCAGATCCATCCTGAGTCACACCTCTTGGCAGATTACTTTAGACACGTGTAATATATTTCCCTAAGGTTCACAATCCTCCAAAATATCACTTAAAATATCAATTAACCTAAAAGCTGTCTGTAGAAGGAAGGGCATGTGTTCTAGAGCTAGACACATTTTAATCCCAGCTCTACCACTTATTTACCTATCGAGAGTTACTTAACCTCTTTGAACCTCAGCTCCTCATCTGTAAAATATGGACAACAGCATGCCTATTTGGCAGAGTTTGTTAAAAGACTGAAATGTATAAAATCAAATATGTAATTAAATAAGCATAGAACACTGCCCAACACTCACTAAGTGCTCAACAACATTAACCCCCCCTGTACCTCACACACGCCACCCACCCTCAGAGGTAGAGAGTGAATCTGATTGGACAAAGCAGGAGCGGTAGCCTATGATGGGGAGATATCTCTGGTCCTGCAGGAAGGACCATTATTATCATAGTACTGAGATCATATGGCAGGTTTCAGAATCCCCAGGTAAAAAAACAGCTCTTCAAATCAGACTTTTGTTCATTTCCCCCCCAAACAGCCAGAGTTCTTTCTGCTAGTTATAAAAGTGGATCAGAAAATTAAACAGAACCTTGGTGGAATCAGCTGTACCTTCTCTTAGGAGAAGTCAGAGAGGAGAGAAAGACAAGAAAACTTCTGGCAGATTGTTTCCAGGCCAGCGGTGGTAAGGTCATACCCACTGCCACCCTCCCCACAGGAATTTACGCCTGCTGCTGGGATGGAGTGAGAGGAACGTGAGGGCAGGCCCAGGGTGACCAGCGTCTGGGTTCAGCCCAGCAGTGCCCGGGCAGAACAACAGGCTCAGAGTGTGGGCTCTGACATTTGGCAACTTACCAGTTGTGTGTGTGTGTCTGACTAGCTTGCATAATGGGTTTCCTTTCTTCCCATGGTCATTTGCTAAGGATGGGTTTTGGTTGTGTGTGTGTTGGCAAAGATCAACTGATCCAGGAAACAGAAATATCCACAAACAAGTTTCCTCATTACTACTGAAATTCAGGTCTGGTTTCACTCTCTCTTTCATGGAGGAGGGAATTTACAAGGGGCTTAATAATGGAATGGAAATGGTACTGTAGGGTCAATAAACTTGAAGACAAGTCAACAGAAGTTATCCTATATAAACAACACAGAGAAAGAAGATTTAAAAAATCAAGTGAGATTCAGGGACCTGTGCACAGTATCAAAAGTCTCACATCTGTATCATTAGAGTCCTAGGAAGAAGGGAAAAAAAGACATTGGTACAGAAAAAATCAATGTGAAGAAATAAGAGCTGAAAACTTCCAAGATGTTGTGAAGAACATAAATTTACAGATTCAAAAAGGAGAGGAAATCCCAGTTGATATAATCTCTGAGAAAATCATGCCCATACCCAGCCATATCATAATAAAAAACTGCTAGAAACTAAAGATAAAGAAAATATTTTGCAGCTGGAGAAAAATGAAATATTACATAGCAGGGAACAATGATTCAAATAACTGTTTCTTGTCAGAAATCATGGAAGTCAGAAGACAGTAGGCCAAAATTAAGTGCTGGGGGGAAAAAAGACCTTAGAACCAAAATGTCGAAATCCATAGTCATCCTTAACGGCTTTATCATTCCTCTCACGGTGATAAACAAAAGAAGCAGACAAAAATCAGCAAGGACATAGAAGACCTGGACAATAACGTCAACCAGTTTGACTTAATCGGCACTTATGAAACACCCCACGCAACAGCCGAATGCACACTTTTTCAAGTGCACATGGAATATTCATCAAGGTAGATCATTTCCTGGGTCAGAAGGTAAGCCATAGCAAAGCCAAAAAAATTAGAATCTTACAAAGCCTGTTCTTTGTCCATAGTGGAGCTGAAGTAGAAATCAGCAACAGAAAAAATATATAGAAAATTCCCAAATATTTGGAAATTAAACCACAAAATTCCAGCAACCCGTGGGTCAAAGAGACTGTCTTAAGGAAAACTAGAAAATCTCAGAGCGGAAGGAAAATTAAATATATCATATCACAAAGAAGGGAGGCAGCAAAAACTACACAGAGCGGGAACTGTATTGCACTGCATATTTAACCTAGGAAAAAAGAATGGTCTCAAGTCAAGAATTCAAATCAAGCTTCCACCTTAAGAAACTAGAAAAAAAGAGAGAAAATTAACCCCAAAGCAAGCAGCAGAAAATAAGAATAAAACTAAAAATCTGTGAAACTGAAAACAAGCAAAATGATGAAAATCAGTGAAGCCAAAAGCTGCTTCTTTTAAAAGATCAATAAAATTGATAAATACCTAATGGGATTAATCAAAAAAAAGAGAAAAGAAACAAATTGCCTATGTGAGAAACAGAAGAGGGACTATCACTACAGGCTCCTCAGAGTCTGCAAAAGGCTAATAAGAAATAACCATAAACAGCTCTATCCCCATTAATTTGAAATGGACTGGTTCCTGGGATGGGGGTGGAGATGGGGAAGTGGAAACAAGCAACCCAGCAACCAAACTCAGTTAAAGAGAAAGAGATAACATGAATGTATTGAATAAATTTAATCATAGTTAAGATTTTCCAACAAAGCAAACTACAGACACAGATTATTTCACTGGTTCATTCTATCAAATATTTAAGTAAGAAATAAATCCAATGCTATGCAATCTCACCCAGAGATTTAAAAGGCAGGAACACTTTCCAAATAATTTTAAAAGCCTATGTTTACTCTGATCCTAAAGCAAGAACAATGCCATATAAGAAAACAACTGCACCTCTGTGGAAAACAGCATGGAATTTCCTCAGAAAACTCAAAACGGAACTGCCTTCTGACCCAGCAATTCCACTGCTGGGGTTATATCCTAAGAACCCTGAAACGCCAATTCAAAGGAACCTGTGCACCCCAATGTTCATAGCAGCACAATTTACAATAGCCAAGTGCTGGAAGCAACCTAAGTGCCCACCAGTAAATGAGTGAATCAAAAACTATGGTACATTTACATGATGGAACACTAAGCAGCAGAAAGAAAGAAGGAGCTCCTACCCTTCATGACAGCATGGATGGGACTGGAGAGCATTACGCTAAGTGAAATAAGCCAGGCGGTGAGGGAGAAATACCAGATGATCTCACCTGTAAGTGGAGCCTAATCAGCAAAATCAACAAGTGAGCAAAAAAGAACCAGACATGGATATGAGGGGTCTTTCCCTCAGTTTCCAGCGTGTTCCTCTTTTTCCTCCCTCCCCTCTTCTTTTTCTATTAATCAAGAGAAACTTCAAAGTTAAAGGGATGGTCAGATCTCACAGGCTGAGAACTCATTCACCTCCAAGCATTTCATGAAAAAGCTGCTTCTTATTAATCATGCAAACTCTCATCATGTTGTGGCGAGTTTTACAAATCTTTCAGAATAAAAGTAACCACTTAGAAACTCACACACACACACACACACACATGGAAATAAAGAACAAACTGACAGTGACCAGAGGGGAGGGGGCACGGGGATAATGGAGGAAAGAAGGGGGAGGGTCGTCAAGGAACATGTATAAAGGACCCAGGACAGAGACAACAGTAGGGGTGGGGGACTGAATGTGGGAGGTGGGGGTGGGTAAGGTGGGAGGAGAATAACGGGGGGAAATGGGGACAACTGTAATTGAACAAAAATTAAAAAATAAATTAAAGAAAAAAACTGCAAACTAATATTCTCATGAACATAGATGTAAAATCTTCAACATAATTTTAACAAATTCTATCCAGCCATATATATAAAAAGATAACATCACAAATAACTGAGGTTTGTCCTAGGAATACAAGTCTGCTTCAGTATCCAAAAATTAAGCAAAGTAATCTACCACATTAACAGACAGGAGGAAAACCTCTATCTATGGTCATAATATATACAGAAATAACATCTGACAAAATGTGACATCCATTCATGGTAACAATTCTCAGCAAACTAGGATTAGAAGAGAATTCCTTAAGGTAAAATAAGGCATGACAAAAAACTTAGAGCTAATATCATAGCTAATGATTTAAAAAACTGAATGATTGCCTTCTAATATGAAGGAGAAGGCAAGGATGTCTGCTCAAACTACTTCTCTATTCACCATTATACCCAAAGTCCTGCCCAGTTCAATAAGGCAAATAAATACACACACACACACACACACACACACACACACACACACAGAGTTTGGAAGGAAAGATGTACAAATGTTCCCACTTTCAGATGACATGAGTGTCAACATAGAAAATGCAAAAAACATCTACAAAAAAAGGCCTTAAGGTTAATAACTGGCTTCAGTAAGACTGCAGGACCCAAGCCCACTATATAAAAGTCAGTATCATTTCTATGTATTGGTCAAGAATAATTGGAACCTAAAATTTTCGGGGGAAAAGTATTACAATAGCTCAAAGAAAAATGTAAAATATGTAGGTATTAATCTAAACAAAAATATGTGCAGGATCTGTATGCTGAAGACTACAAAAGGCTAATGAAAGTAATCAAAGAAGGCCTAAATAAATGGAGAGAGATATCATGTTCATGCATTGGAAAACTCAGTTTTGCGAAGACTGGACAGTTTTCCTCAAATGGACACTAAACTT
>VMDR010004147.1:0-63243 GCA_007922815.1 Macrotus californicus
CAAAGCAAGGGATTATTTCCCTCAGTAAGGCTTTCTTTACCTCTGAGGATTTCTCAATTCTAGTAGGATAGGCCTCCACCCATCCTGAAAAGGTGTCAATGAAGACTAACAGCTACTTCCACCCTTAGGCCCTTGGCACCTGGGTAAAGTGTGTTTGCCAGTCTTCAAACAGGCACTGTCCTTGGTGTTTTTTCCCTTCTCTCCTTTGATGGGGATCTGTCCTGAGGTGGTTCTTCTGGCACACAACACATCTAGCAATTATTTTTTGTATGGCTTTAGAAATTCCAGGACCTGTGAGTCACGGTTTAATATAGGTGGTTAATGAATCCCTTCCACAGTGAGTGGCCTCATGTAAATGCTTCATGACTGGCTCTACTAAATGTTCAGGAGGCAGTATAACTCCTTTCTTATTCTTTCTCCACCTACTATTGGAATCTTCTTCATCAAAACCCCAGCTCTTACCTTTCTCTAAGTCTGCAGTCAAATATTCAGGATCAGATTGTGACAAGTCTAGGACAGGTACCAAAGGCATTATAAGTGTTCCTCTAGCAGCCTCTTTCACTGCTCAATCAGCCAGACTGTTTCCTTTAACCACTTCAGAGTCCTCTTTCTGATGCCCAGGGCAGTGTATAACTGCTACCGACAAAGGTACCTGGACAGCTTCTGATAATTTTAAATTTTCTGCTACATGATTAATTTCCTTTTTTATTGGGGGTTAATAATCCTCTTCCTTCCAGATGGAACCATGTGCATGCAAAATTAGGAAAGCATACCTTGTTCAATAGACACATTCACTCTCTTTTGGAGCAGGGTTCCCAGCGATAAGGCTTTGACCTCTACTATTCCTTCAGGAGTAACAGCTGCATACCCAGCCTCTCTGTTTCCTTTGTCCATATAACTGCTTCCATCTGCATAGAGAGTCCAGTCTGCCTCTTCTAGAGGATGGTCCTGGAAATCAGTTCTGGTGGAATACACTTCATCAGTTATTTCAGCACAGCCATGCGTTAGCATGGCCTTGTCAGGCTCTGGGAGAAGAGAGGCAGGATTTAACTCACTGTTTTGAGGGAGACGTTGGGATTGTCGAGAAGAATTGCTTGGTACCTGCCCATTCTTCCAGCAGGAAGCCACAAATTTCTTTTTTGCTTTGGTAGGCTCTACACTTGGTTGGGGTGCATAAATGGTGATGGGCTGTCCTAAGGAAAACATTTCAGCTTCCAATAAAAGCTCACAGGTAGCTGCCATACCTCTCAAGCAGGCTGGCCACCCCTGGACAGTATGAATTAGTTTCTTTGACAAAGTATGCCATGGGTTGTGGAATGTCACTCAATATTTGGGTGAGGACTCCTAGGGCAATGCCCTGCCTTTCATGAACATATAATTGAAAGGGCCTCAGTAGGTTTGGAAGCCCCAAGGCAGGTGCAGAAGCCAGGTGCAACTTCAGGGATTCAAAAGCCTGAGTGTACTCCTTTGTACATCTTAAAGGGCTATATTATGATCCTTTCAGAGCTTCATACAACAATTTAGCAATCAGCCCAAAGTTTGGAATCCAAATTCAGCAGTAGCCCACCATTCCCAGGAATCCATTTGTTTCCTGGTATTGGGAACTCATTTGAATTATGGCTTCTTTTCTGTTTCTAATAAGACTCCTTTTGCCAGGTTTAAGCAGGAACCCATAAAACCTCACTGCTTGTTGGCAAATCTGGGCCTTCTGTGGTGATACTTTATTGCCACAAGATGCCAGATAGTTCAAGGTAGCTATAGTATTAGTTCTAGGAGAGGAAGACCTTTCTCATTAGGGTCCCAGTCCGGCTTGCTTACAGGTATTGCCTTAGTAGGGTCAAGAGCCCCATCTGTATTTACTTCTCCGAGACTCTTCATTTGCCTTATCCAACACCAGTCTTTGCTTATCCCCCATACGCAAAATATTTAGTAAGGCTTGTATGTCTGCCTAGTTGGGATGGTGGGTAGCAAAAACTGATGCAACTAAGTCAGTCATTTTAGTAGGATCATCCCTATAAGAACGATTTGAGCTTTTCCAGTTTAACAGATCCAAGGTAGAAAACGGAGTATGTGCCCAGTAATATCCAAAGGGCTACTCCCACTGGAGTCTTTGCAAAGGGGCTTGTCTTCCTCCAAATTTGGTTCCCTGTCAGGTTCAGGACAGAGGGACCAGTTCAGGCTCACCTCTTCCAACTCCCTCAGCTGAGTAAGGAGAGAACCCCCCCAGGGCTGGAAGGGCCGTGGGAACCTTGACCATGCTGGCAGCAGCCGTAACACCTAGATCTTCCTGGTCCCTCTCTTCTCAGCTTCTGCCATCTGCCACAGGCAAATCACCTTTTCTCTGAACCATTAATCTGTTTCCTTTTAATCCTGCGTCTTTATTATGTAAAGTTATAAAAGCTTGTACATAAGGCATTTCATCCCACTTTCCTGATCTTTGACAAAACAGCTCTAATTGCAGTGTGATGTAGTCATTTAAAGACCCATTCAGCAGCCAGTGCTCTCCTGAGTCCAGATTATACATGAGCCAAGCAGTATTACAATAAAACATCACTTTCTTGTTAGTCATAGACTTATAAGCATAGGTCAACCAATCTGCCAGAACTCTCCCCAGACTGCTGTTTCCTGGCATGGAGTCTTTTCCCCACTTTCTACCAGAGAGCACTGTAGTATCATTCAAACCAAACCAGAAGGCACCTTAATTCCTGACAACCCATCTAAGTCGGGACCTGGGAATGTAACCCTGAACCAGAAGGTACAGTGATTCAACTGAAAAGTGAAGGCGACGGGGAGCGCCGAGAGTCAGAGAAGGAGAGTTCCCAAGTTAAATCACTTGGCAGCTGCTAGGGAGTCTCCAAATCTGCACCTAGGGACCCCCCGGGCCAGGCGGCCAATGGGACTCCCCGCCAGTTACCAAGACTTATTGGAGAGTCGCAAACTCTTATTGGAGAGTAGCCAGAGTATGAAACCAGAAAAGTTGATGTTCGCACTGCCCGTCACTCCCAGAACCAGTACGTAGAGACAAGGATTGAATCTTTATGGATGCTTTATTCAGATGGCCAGCGATCTGGGAAGACGGCGGGTTGTATGCCCCAAAAGACTATCTTACGTTTCATCTCAAGCCAACCTTTTTTATAAGAAGGAAAGTGTAGGTAAGGGGTTTGGAATTCAAGGAAAAGGTCAATCAGATAAAAGCTGCAGTCCTGGTAATTTTCCTAGCATCCTTTCATCTGTTGACCAGTGACTCTTTATCTGTGTCCCAGGCTGCTGGCTGTCCCTGGAGCATAAAGGCTCAGATACCATCTTAATTGCTCGCAGTCCTCCAGGGGCACAAAGGTTGAATTGCTGGTGGGTCCAGTTATACATTCCATTTCCTGGAACAATAGCTTTCTACGTGCATTAATTACTAAGCTTATTAACTATAACTAAAAATTACAAATTTTCATCCTGACCAATGAGACTCGGTGGTGTCCCATAAAGTGAAAGGTCACCAGTTTGATTCCTGATCAGGACACATGCGTGGGTTGCAGGTTTGGTCCCTGGTTGGGGCGCATGTGAGAGGCAACCAATCAATGTTTCTCTCTTGCATTGATGTTTCTCTTCCTGTCTTCCTCCCTCCCTTCCCCTCTCTTTAAAAATAAATAAATAAAATCTTTTTTTAAAAAATTAAAAATTTTCCATCTTTTGAGTTCCCCCATCAGAAGACTTATAAGATATTTAGGATTTAGTGTAAAAGAAATGTCTTACTTTTTAAGGTAAAAGCTGTTTTTGTTTTCAAAAAGGGAAAGTTATTTTTTCTAACTATAATGTTATATAAACTCATTACTTTAAAAATTCAAATTTTATAGAAATATATAAATTAGAAAGTAAAAGCTCCCATAATTTCTTCTTCTTTCACTCTGCTCCATAAATAATGTTGTGAATAGTCATGTGTATAGTCGTATCTGCTGCTT
This sequence comes from Macrotus californicus, assembly GCA_007922815.1. Lineage (NCBI taxonomy): Eukaryota > Metazoa > Chordata > Mammalia > Chiroptera > Phyllostomidae > Macrotus > Macrotus californicus. Next base: position 3,954 of record VMDR010004147.1, read on the forward strand.
TTAAGCATGATTACACATTCAAACAAGTTTATTGGAATGGATACTTTTTAAACAAAAGATAGAATCATATTACAGACATAGATTTTTTAGCTTATGTTTTATTTAACAGTATGTTGTTTACTTTTCTGAAGAATACGTATAGCATACTTCATCTCTTCAGTAGCTGCAGAGTGTTCCGTGGCGTGGTTTAATAGTCTCCAAGTGATGTACATGTAGGATGCTTCCGAGTCTTAATTTACGAACAGTGTTGTCATAAACATGTTGTACATTTCTGCTTTCTCACTGTGCAGTCATCTCCTTACGGTAAGTTTTTGGAAGTGGAATCATGAAATCAGGGAGCGCACACACACTAAAAATTGTGATGTGTGTTGGAATGTTTTCACTATTACCAACACCGTGTGCGTGCGTGTCGGTTTTCCGCCCCGCGCCCGCGCTGCCTATCATCAGTCTTTTGAGTCACTGCTAGCCTTTCTGATTAATGAAAGATGATATCTGAGACTTCCATAGTCTCGTTTTATAGTAAATCTTTATCGGATTTAGTTTTGTACATGGCATGAGGTGGGGCTACAATAGTTTCCCCAGATAGTATGCTAATTGATTAGAAGAGATTTAAAAGAAGGAAAATGTTGGCTTATTGCACTGAAAAGAGAATCCTGTAACCAAAGAATTTAGCTGTGGGGCGGCCACGAAACAGATGTGTGTAGGGGCTGCAACATGTGCTACAGAGACAAAGTAGGTGCCACCCTCTACAGTCCTTTTTCTTTCGCTCATGACTGTTTTCATTAACAGCTAGTTATATATGGAGCTTTCTGTTCAAATTTGCCCTAAATGCTGTTCATTGCTTTGACTTATAAGATAACCTACTTATTGACCTATATTATTTGCTGCAGTCGTTAAAAATAGAAAGTTGAAGTGATCATAACGGGCAATCAAATCCCTAACGGTGAACTCCATAGGACATGTTCATCGTAACAAATTAATTGCTTGAAATCTCATTCCCAGAAGTAGGAGGTTTGGGGACGGAACCAAGAACATGTCCATTTTTTTAAATTAATCAATGGAAAGAAATACTTCAAGCAAATTTTTACATCTTGTCTTATCAAAGCATCTTATGTATTCTATTGTGTTGTTAGAACTTTATTTTTCTGGAAGAACATTTGGGATATGTAAGATTGGAAAGTATAGGGAGACTTGAGTAATTAAGCAATAATTGTTTTTTTGGACTGGCATCGTTTCTTACTGGTGGCTGAGACTTCCCTAGCAGTCTCTGTTCTTCACTACCTGATTTTTTTACTTTCATGAGAGTAACATCTCTAACCATATTCTCATTAGAGGTCATGGAAGAACCAAATTGTGTACTTTAGTACCTTCTCTTTTCTTTTCTCTAACAATAAATTCTTCTTTCTCTCCTGCCCTCAACTAAAGCAGAAAGGGAAAGCTGAGTAGTGTATAATCAGCAGATGAGGCTTTGCAGTGAAACTGTGATACCTCATGAGGAGGTTTCGTTAACAAACAAGGTTGGCGGCCTGCTTCACACGCAGCAGAGCCTAACCCTGAGTTTTGCAGTGGAGAAATTGAAGCCATGAGAGTGAGAAGCTATTGCTTTAAACCCGAGCTCCCTAATGGCTTTTGGTCAAGATTTTTAAAGGCAGAGAGTGAGGGTTAGGAATTAGGGTATGAGGGTGAAACTGATTGGTTCGTTCTTGTGCGAGCTTCAGTGGTTTTCTTTAGTCTGGTTAATTCAGTTCCTTACATCGTCTTATCTGGTGCCTTTGTCACTGTGATTGGGTGATCTCTCTGGTTAAGGAACTAAGATTCTGCAAAACATCTCATAACTGTAAGTCGGTGGCATCAGTAAAAAGCAGAAACTAAACATCTCAGGACTCTTGTTTTTGCTTAAGCTACCATTGCTTTGTGCTTAACTGCTACATTTTTCTATTATCTCAAGCAAAGGGTACCTTTAAACATTTTTTTCTGGAACTTGCTTTATAGGCAGGCCTTCAGGGCATGACTAACATACTTTATAATCTTTGACTATAAGTAGCTAACATATTTTCTTAGATTTTGACTAAATCCTATGTGACAACAAAAGTGATTAAAACATTTAATTAAAGCCTAAACCTGTGTCTCTGGATTCTCATGTAATATGTGAACGTGTTTACTGTTCGCTGCCCATTTTGGTTTCTTTCATTCATTAGCCACAGTAGAATATTCAAGAAGGAAGAGTTTTGGAATTGGACTCCCTGGGTTCACATCCTGATTATGTTACTAGCTGTGTGACCTCTACGCCAGTTCCCTCACCAACACAATTGAATTACTTTATAAGATTGTTGTGGAGATTCAGTGTAATAACACATAAAGCACTTAGCAGCATGCCTTCCAATAGTAAATGCACATAAGATTTTAGCAATTTTTTGTATTATTATATGTTAAATGCGTGTGTGTGTGTGTGTGTGTGTGTGTGTGTGTGTGTGGCCATTGCTCAAACTCTTCCTAAAAATGGATTGCTTTTTTAAGTTTATGTATGGGAGCTGGGATTAGGTTTGGCTGCTAATAACAGGCCATTGAAGATAGCTATGGTTTAATAAATAAACAATAGCTAATTCTCTCATAAGAGAAGTCTGAAAGTAGGTACTCCAGGTCAGATATGGTAACTAAGGAGTCATCCAAAACTCATTTTTCTGTCTTTCTGCTCTCCTAACACTTGGCTTGCATCCTCAAAACCACTTTGTGGTCGAAGGTGGCTGCTGGGGCTTCAACTCTCACGTCTGATTTGTAGGCTAGAAGAAGGAAAGGTAGAAACGACTTCCTCTGAGCTATGGTCCCCATCCTTTATAAAGTCTTCCCAGAAATCTTTTGTACTTTCACTAATGTCTTACTTACTGTGCAGAACTCCTTCACATAGCCACACCCAGCTACAAGGGAGGCTGGGAAATGCAGTGTTTGGGTTGAGTTTGTTGCCACTTCAAATAAATACTGGTAAAGAAGGGGAGAATGGATATTGATTGGTAGCCATTATCTCTGGCATAGCCTATTTCCTAATTGACAAGAACAGCCAAGCAAGTACTACTCTATCATTGGATGAAAAACTTGGAAATATATTTTGTGTAGTAATGACCTTTCTTATTATAAAGAAACTCCTGGTAGAGAAGTGTGAATTACATTGATTTTATTTAATTACCAGACTATTTCTGAGTATAGCCAAGACTTGACCACTCATTGTGGATATCTGGGATTAATGAGAGTGGGAGGCTGGTTGCTTTTGCTTAGACATTATTTCTAAGTCACACAGCATTTGAATTTCAGTGGGAATGGGTGTTCGGAAGCTCTGACCTCTCTAGGCCTTTGAACACTAACTCATAGCTTTCTTTGTAGATGTATGGCAGTGTGTGGGAGAAACTACGCCGGGCCTTTGCCATTTGGAGTGGCTTTGGTATGACCCTAACCGGCGTTCACACTTGCGGAGATTACATGTTCAGTGGCCACACGGTCGTCCTGACCATGCTGAATTTCTTTGTCACTGAATGTAAGTATCTGTTTCGTGCTCATGTACGTGTTGGATGCTGACTGCAGAGGAGGCTGTGGGAAGGGTGTCAGGTTCTGTGAAGCATGGGTCTGAGAGGCACTGGAAGGAATGTGGTTTTGAAATGCTCTCTCTGTCCTCTTCCCAGATACACCGAGGAGCTGGAATTTCTTGCACACTTTATCCTGGGTTCTCAACCTCTTTGGAATCTTCTTCATTTTGGCTGCCCATGAACATTATTCCATTGATGTGTTTATTGCCTTTTATATCACAACAAGACTCTTTTTATATTACCATACTCTAGCTAATACCAGAGCCTATCAGCAGAGTAGGAGAGCAAGAATTTGGTTTCCCATGTTTTCTTTTTTTGAATGTAATGTTAATGGTACAGTACCTAATGAATATTGTTGGCCGTTTTCAAAACCAGCGATAATGAAAAGACTAATTGGGTGAAGACTTTGTTATGGGTTCATGATTAAATATACAGCAATTGTTGAAAGTGAGTAACTTTGCTTTCTCCCCCCTCGGTTGTTCCTGAATGCCTTGCTTTTTGGCTGATATGTTGACAAAGTAAAGGTCCCTACTCTGAACAAGGCTGTGATTGTAGAAAGCAAGAAGGAACAATCAAGAGTCCTTACATATCTGTGCGAATGGAAAACTTCAGTAGATGCCTTTTGCCCCCTCTGTTAGGCAGAAGTAGTGTTGTGATTGAGGTCAGGCTGTCGCCCCTACCTGTTGAGTATTTGCTTATTGAATTTAGGAAATCAAGTTAAGCAGTTTGCTGGTTTAAAGATTTTGTTTTTTTAATTTCCAGTAGGACTCCAGGCAAGAAATAATATTTTTGAAGTTCCTTATTATCTTCAAAGGAAAAATCACTACTGAGTGAATAGTACTTGTTCTTTGAATTAATCTGTGTCTTTTTAACAGTGCAACTCTGGAAAGTAATCAGTTTTACTAACATAACTTTTGCCTTCAGACATCTTTAAGAAAAGTATATTGAGCATGCAGGATGCCTGAAACAAGAAGAGGAAGGGGCCATACATGAGGTGACAGTACAAATGTAGTACTGGCATTTTCACCAAAGATGCGGTGAAGATGCACTTCCCATTTTGTTCTGAGGGTTCTGTGTGGCCATACATTTTGGGGGGGGGGGGGCATGGCTGCATCCATAAATGTAAAATTGGCTGAATTTTAGTGATGGAATAACTTTGTGCTATCGCTGTTAGTTAGATGACAGCTCAATTTTATGCTTTTTAATGATGTTATCTGTTATTTAATGAGAAAAACAGTGGAGTGTTTTACCAGATGTTAGATAAAGTTCTTACGTCCTTAAGTACAGAGATATGCATGCAAAAAATAGTTTTTCTCTTTGTGAAAAGAAATTTATAGCAGGTTGCAGGCATAATATAACTTTCTGATTTTTGAAATTTCTGGTTCTTGGCCATCAGAAGTAAGCAGTCACAGACATATTTGGATATAAAAAGGCTTTATTGGTTTTTAATTTTAAATATAATTGTGTGCATACAGTCTTTCTATTTAGTCTTAATTTGGCAGTCAGGAACTGATATAACTTAGTTGCCATTTACAACACTAGAAATGTAGTACCTCATGTAATTTGATCTCTGATAATATCTATCACTTCACTTTTAATGGTTTTATAGAGTATTTATAACAGTAGATGGTTGTGGAATTGGAATTTGAAACCCAGATGATGAGCTTAGCCACTTGGAGTATTAATTGTGTGGTTTTTACATTCCATTTTAAAGCAAGGAGTTAGAAAAGGTGCTGGCATACTGAGGTCTAAAATTAGGCCACTTAGCAGGAGCCTGCTTCTTATGTGGGTGAAATATTTTATTTTTGCACTTTGAGTTATAGTTCCACCCTTGTATAAACTACAGAGGAGCCTAAATGGATTGGGAAGGAAAGGAATATCATGCGAACAAGTTTTAGCCAGTGCTGAGTGACCCCCAGTTTGAGTCTTCTCTGAACAGTATTTTTTATTTCTCCATTGAGAAATGGCACAAGGCAATTCATTTTATTATGCTCTTAAATCTCATACTTCAGAATCTTATAATATCTTAAATTGTTGATTCTATTACATACTAGGGACAAAAATGCCAATATTTCATCTGAGGAAATTACATAATTATGAAGGAGTTTGGCCTTTGATGTCAAAAGATCTGGCACTGTCATTTTTTTTTCCAAATGACAATACAGGACCAAATTTAGCTAGGGAGGTCACTGATGTTGGCTTTTGGGAAAATGTTTGAAAAAAATCTCTGGCAACATTAAGTCAAGAATGTTAAGTAGCCGCTCCATGCTGAATTTCCTGCCATCAGTCTCCTTTTCCTTCATATGGATTCTGTTCTGTAGGACAGAATGGAGAGACTAAATTGCAGCTAATTTGCATGTGCAGAGCTATTGACGCTGAGAGTGTCTAACAGCAGACTGCAGTGAGGGTCGTAAAGTAACTCCAGAGCCTTGCGTCTGTCCAGTCTGTTTTGAGGGAGAGGCAAGCTAGACTTACAAGTTACTGCATTAACTGCTACAAGGCAGTGTTTACATAAATCAGTCATCTCCAAGTCTCTTTCTTGGAAAACTTTGAGACAGAGTTTTTTTTTGTTAATATGAAACCTGTACTTTAGTTGCTTTCTGTTTGTACAGAAATTACCAGGTTTTTGTCTTTGTGGTTTTTTTTGTTAAAATCTAGACTATAGTGAAGGCACTATTTACATCTGCACGTTGGGTGTGAGTGTGGCTGGGTGGAAAAGCTACGTGACCTAGATCTACGTATTTTTTGACCCTGTACTAGGGTCTGCGGTGCACACTTGTGGGAGAGGCTGACATCGCTACACACTGAGACCTCAGTGTGGAAGGAGCCAAGAAAGATTTCGTGCCCTGCCTGGGACTCGAACTGGCGATGCTTTGGCTTGCAGGCCGGCGCTCAGTCCACTGAGCCACACCAGCCAGGTGGAACCAAGAAAGATCTTGGTTTGGGATACAAACTGGAGGTTATATTAAGTCTTTGATGCATTTTCAATGTTCCTGGGTACAGCATAGCTGGCTTCTTTTCCTTTCCTCTTTCTCTCCTCCCTCCCTCCCTCTCTCTTTCATTCTTTAAGTCCATTCTGGGCAGTGTTACTGAAGGGCAATTGAAATTTGTAGGGAGTAGGATGTTTTGAAGAGGGCAAGTTTGCTGTTATCACCAAGCAGTTTGGGAGGAACTTTCTGCAGTGCTGCAGAATTCTTCACATGCCTATCCTCTTCATAGTCCTCTGTGGCCAGAATTGCTAGGGTAAAAACACATATGCTGGGTCAGTTTGTTATTAGTGTCCTTTTAAATCAGAAAGCAAAGAGCTTAGCCTTAGAGTCAGTCAGTTCCCAAGTGTGGACTGTTCACAAGAAAAACCCATTGACTTAGGGGCCTGTTCGTAGTGTAACTGATGCTGCCTGTGGCGTTCTTCTCTGCCCTGCATCTGCCTGATTGTTGTTACTTAGATTCCAGAAGCCCCTAATTCATAAACGGAGAACAGAGGAGCCAAGTGCTTTCGTAGCTGATACGAGAAGATCTGTTTTGGTGACATCTCTTTGGGAAGTGCTGTTCATATGTTCATAGATATATTCATAACACTAACCTGCTTTGACTGGATTCAACAAAAGGCAGTTTCATCATTAGTTTCCATTAGTTTCATAGTAAACTCTTTTTTAAGGATTCTAATTCCAAAATGCTTGAGAAAATTAACTACATTCTCGTGTTAAATACTCTGATCTAATAAGTTTAATTATTTGATAGTCTTTTTGTAGACTTAAGTCATCCCTTCCCAAAAGTAATTATAGTAATAGTTTTTAAGGTGTTCAGGCATTATGGTAAGAAAGCTTCCTTTAGAATAGTTCGACCTCTTTTTAAACAGTATTGGTCTCACTTAGACGGTTGCGAAGCCGACAAAGCATGTCAGTTTTAATGCCAACTTTACTGGACTTTGAAGACAGTTTGCATTTGTAAGAAGTCTAGCCCAAATTAGCCCTCTGCCTCTATGGAGAGTTGTTGGTAACGTCAAGAGTCAGGCTGTTTCAGGCGACCAGTGGAAAGGAAAGAGGTTGAGATGCTTTTTCCCCTCTCTGTCTGTGAATGGCTTCGAACGACCGGAACTACCGTGGAAGTAGGTTCTGGTCCCCTTCTCGCCTACCCCTCCCCACCCAGCAAATGCCACCGACTTCACCTAACTACAGTGTGGCCTGTTACTTTACATCAAGGTCAACAAAAATATCTGTGAAATCTATAAGCCATAATTCAGCTACCGGTAAAGTTGATTTTTACAGTATGTTCCATCATAAATTAACCAAAGGCCTTTTTATTCAGAGCACTCCGTGTTTAAGCATAAAGAAGCTTTGTGCCTGATCCGGAGAGAGGAGGACTGTGTCAATGTCCTTGCTGTTCAAGTCTGTTTCAGTCAGACTGCTGGGTTGTCTGAACACAATGAGCACTGGTGCCAGTAATGTCATCTTACAAATGCTTAATCTCAGTAATCTTTTATTCAGAGAATCTATGGATTGTTAGGACAGGTGAAGTATTTCTGATATGAAACAAAGTAAGTGGAAACTGGTATATAATGAGGGAAGCAAAATTAGTTTGAATTAAAGTGGGCATGTTTTGTTTGAAGAATTCCACCTAATCGTCACCCTCTCCAGAGAAACTAGTATTACTTGAAGATGTGAAAGTTCCTGCAGCAGCCATACCTTAAAGCACAGTGTTGTATATAAATAAATATCTTGATTCTAAATTAAATTCAGATTTAACTAATATATATATTATTTTATATCTTTGTTGTACTAAAATGTTTTAAAACACTAAAAATAAAACATTTGAAAGTTTGATTACTGTCTCTCATTTCATTGTCTCTGTGCTATTAATGCAGCAAGCCTGGGTGTTTATCCAGTGAATTTTTATTTTTGCAAATGATTGAGCCCCTCGGCCTTAAACCCTATCATAGTATCTAGTCCCTGGCATTTTCTCAGGCTTAGCTGTCCAGTGTACAAGCCACTTTCACTTCCCCTTTTCTGTAAACTCAGAGAGAAAAGTGGTCTTCCCGAGGGTATCAGAGGGAGGGAAGGGGAGCAAATGACTACTTCCTCGTGGGCACATTAAACTTGTGTTTGTTTTTATTTAATGTAAATGTAGATTATGTAGGAAGATGCCACCATCTATCCAGTCAGCCTTGGAGATGATGCCAAACAGAAAGAGAAGGGAATCAGTTGTTGGGGTGGCCTGGTAGCCCAGAATCACTGATCCCAGAGTAGTCGGAACACTGAGCCTTGTCACAGGTGCAGGACCACCTGGGCTCAATCCACGATTGAGCTTGTCCTCGTGATCACTACTGACTGTAGCCTCTCTGGTGCTGGTGCCAGCTGGTCTTCTCTCAGGAACTCTGGAAAAGAATCGTCCAGAGCAGACCCAGAGGCTGTTTGGTGCAATAGGAAATGCACTGGATTTAGACTCTGAGGGCCCAGGTGTGAGTTACATCTCTGCCACTGAGTAAATTGGGCCATTTCTTCCAGGCCCACTTAATCATATTATGTGTAAAACGAGGGGGGCAGGAGTGCCCCCCACATAGGTGGTATTAGGGGCCAAATCATGAACGTGCTGTGCCTTACTGGCCTAGTGCCTGGTACGTGTTGCTGAAATAGTAGTTGAATGTAGGTCAATAAAATAGGGCCTAAGCCCCCAGGGAATAAATAATCTAGCCAGGAAGATGACATAAGAAAGCTAACACCACTCACTGGTGGAATAGACCCGTAGTTTTAAAGCTGTTTGGCTGAACATCTGCAGGGGGAGAGAAAAGAGAGTTGGAGCTGGTACCATTTTCTTCCAGGGTTGGTGTTTTATATATTTGGCTTTCCTAGTAGGTTTTCCCTTTGAGGAAAAAATATGGCTGAGGATAAGGGGATGAAATGTTTAAAAACAACTGAGACAAGAGATAATTTTTTGTCTTCACGGCAGCTTGAGAAGGGAAGGGCTCACTGGGGACTGAGGGTCCAGGAAGAGTGCAGCAAGTATATGAAATGGGAACTGAGCCCTCCCTGCAGGGGAGTCCATGAGAACCTGGTGAAGAGCTTAGAGACCTCTAATTGTCATGCACAGTTTTGGACTCATTGTGTAAGTATTAGGGAACTGTTGATGGGGTATGTGATTGATTTTGTTATAAATGGAGCACTGGGAATGCCTGTTGCCATGGTCTAAATTGTGGAGACAGGCAGAAGTAGTTCTGTGAAACGAATTGGCAAAGGGCAGAAGTGTGAGTCAAAAGAGAGAGGTAAGGTGACGGAAAGCACGCAAAGATCACTGGAGGTGAGGGGAAGGCTAGAGACTCCAAGATCAAGGAACCAGGACTGGGCATAGCTAGTAGGAGGCCTTTGCCCCAGTCAAAGAAGATCAAGACAACAAATAAATGAGCTGCCAATTGCTACTCGATGGTGTGATATGAACTGAGGATATGTAACATACCTTGTATCCAGAATTGTCTCGTGGTTATGCAGGTACCTAACCCACCTGTTTGGGGCTGCCAGACATGAAGTGGGGTGGGAGCCGGCTCTGGTGAAGACTTGAGGGGTGCTGGGGTCACACAGTGCCTCTGAAGAGCTCAGCTATCACCTCGGCTCTAATGTTGAACAAGACCAGGTGATGATGGCTGCAGTAGCGTGGTATTTAAATGCCTTATGTTCTCAGCTCACAGGGCTGACTCCCTAGAAGAGCCAGAAATACAAAACCACCATGACCTACCTACCCGTTCATATTCCAGCCTTAAGAGCCCTGGATCCCACTCTTAAGAGAATACCTATACCTCATGGTTTTTTGATACAGGCTAATCAGCAGCCTTCATCAGTAAGACGTCAAAGTACATGAAATTTGATCCTATTTTTCCACAAAGACTGATTTTGGAGGCTTAGCTGGAGGGCATTTTGGCAATAGTGGTGCAGTTGGAGGGACTTGAACACGGTTGAACTCTCACATGCGGAAATTCGATAAGCCTCACTGTGCAGGCAAGAGTCTAGGTTTTCTTGACTGTTGATTCCACAGTGGTGCCCGTGAGTCTCACTGTCTTTTTAAAAAGTTATTAAGTAAATAATTTATGAGCACGGTAACAAACTGTATACACCGAAAATCCTTTTCCTCCTACCAAGCCTTAGTTCTCCTTCCGAGAGTCAACCACGTAACCAGTGTGTTTTTGCAGAGGTATTCCATGCATATGCAGACAAATATGAATTTTTTAATTTATGTTTACATATTTTGCAGAAATTACAGCAGACACACACATATATGGTTCGCACCTTGCTTATTTCACTTAACATGCCTTCCTCTCCAACAGCACCCCTTAGCTGAGTAAGTAGGATGTATTGTTGCGCATTGCAGTGTGAGAACACATGCCCTGGGAATTGTGGGCCATCGCATTTCAGACGTTTAACGATCGTTTGGGTTTGGATTAGGTAGTTTGGGGGAAATTTTTAAGGAAGTGTGAATTTGCTCTGGAATGGATGCTTTCAGAATGCTGGGGCAATTTTATGATTGTGTATCTTAATAAATCTTAGCAATAAGGCAGGAGGGATGAATTGAGGCTAACGTTACAATTGGTAAAGAAACAGCAGTCGCTTGTATTAGCCAGGAGAGAGGCATATTTGGTATTTTTGTGGGTTCAGGGATGTTCATGTTTTTGTCTGTGTTCAGAAATTATTACTGAGAGAGGGTGGAGGGAGGTAGACAAGGGTACGGGGGGAATGAAGGGTGATGGAAGGAGACTTGGGGTGGCGAGCACCCAATACAATATACAGATGAGGTGTTGTAGAACTGTACACCTGAAACCAGTATAATTTTATTAACCAGTGTCACCCCAATACATTCCATTTTAAAAAACTCATAAAAAATTATTACGGAGTAGTCTTGTTTTTATGTTGGTGCTGTGATTTTTATGTTCAACCGAAAAACAGTGAGGCCTGCCTCTAACAACACCAAGTTCTAGCGAGGGTCCCACGCCAGCTCGCTGACGCCGAGTGCCGCTTCTGTCTTTCTCCCACAGTGCCTGTGAGTGTTCTCTCCACACACGTAGGCAAAGAACGGGGTTTGCGTCGTCATTTTTAACGACAGCAGGATGCTCCGTTGTTGCTCATCCCCTGAAACCTGGTCATTTAAATTGTTTACTATTCAGACAGTGCTTCAGTAAGTATAACGTTTCTTTGCACATGTGCAAGTTTATCTGTAGAATAAATTGCTAAAAGTGAAGTTGTTGGGTCCAAGGCTTTGTGCATTTAAAATTTTGTTAGATACTGTCAGATCGACTTCAGTAGAAGTTTTATCAATTTATTCTCCCACTAGCAATGTACAAGTTTTCCTGTTAATCTTCACCATTGCCAACATAATGTATTACTGAATTTTCTAATTTTTGCCAGTCTGATAGGTTTTTAGATAATATCTGCATTCCCTTTCTACATAAGTAAGCTGCAGGAGTATTTTTTTATCCTCACCCAAGGACATGCTTATTGGCTTTAGAGAGAGGGGAAGCCGGGGGGAGGCAGGGAAAGAAGCATCAGCCGGTCGCCTTTTGTACGTGCTCCAGCCAGAGACCTCTTGTTCATGCCCCAGCGGGGACCAAACCCGCAAACCAGTCATGTGCCCTGACCGGGAATTGAACCTGCAGCCGTTTGAACTACCAGCAGCGCTCCAACCAAGCGAGCCACACCGGCCAGGGCAGGTAATTTTTTTTTCAATCCCTGTGTGTTTATTTTATTGGTTATCCTCACCTGAGGACATGCCCTTTGACTTTAGAGAGAGGGGAAGGGAGGAAGAGAAACATCGATGTCAGAAGGAAACATCAGTCGCATCTCCCACACGCCCAACTAGGGGCTGAACCCACCACCCAGGCATACACCTGACCGGAAATTGAACCCACAACGTTTGGTCTACAGGGCAACACTCCCCCCAGCCAGTATTTTTAAATAGCAATATATGAACCGATGGTGGGAGGGTCACAACTTAATTGGTGAGCAGATCTTTCTGGAGGTTTAACTGAATTGTGGACTATATCACATATTTTTTAAAAAACATATGGCTAAGATGTTGAATGGGAAAAGGAAGATAATTTAGCAGATCAAGGGATGTTTCTTCCATTTGATTTGTGGCATAATCTTTAACTCGGCCATCTCTTGCCATTGGAGAGTAGTGGGTTTTTTTTTCTAATTGTCTTCCCAGAGGATTTGAAAGAAGCGAAGTCCTGTCTAGTCAAAGAGAGAGTCTAGAGCACTCAGTGATCTCACTGTTTAGAATTCTGTAAAGGGTGTTAATAACACCTGTCTGCCACCAGGAGCTGCTTTGAGTCTGCCCTCACCTATGACACATTCCAAGGACCCGGATTTACCTGTCCCAGATACAGGGCTCCATTGCAGGTATGTAAGACCTGAGGTTTGAAAGATGTTTTGAAGGAATAGTTAGCACACACTTACTGAGCAACTCCGACATGCCAGGCACTATCGAAGCACCGATGGGTCAGTGGTAAGCAAAAGTCTCTGCCTTCAGGAGGCTTACTTTCTAGACAATAAACATATGAGAAAGAGGAAAGCATCCCTGACAGATGTCAGTTGTCTTGGTTACAGTGAGGTTCCCCTGCTGAACGGGAACGTTACAGAATATCAACCTCAGATGAAGACTGCGTGACCGTGAAGGACCATCCTCACTCGTGATCGGGCCTGAAGATGCCGCAAGGCAAAAATACGCCTACACCCCTCTGCCAACCAATGCATGAAACTAAGACACTGAAGTGCCCCAACTTTCTGAAAGCACGCAGTCCAGAAGAGCACCCCACGTCCCTCTTTTCTTGAACCCTCTGTAAAAACCACCTAACACCAGCCCAAACCCTGTGCAAGCCCATTTTAACGCGCTCTGACTGAGACCCCCCACTCTTCTCCTTGGACTTGGCTTTTCTCACTGCAGAAAGTCTGGTTTACAAAACCGAACGATGTGTGCTTCTGGTGATCTTTGGCTGGTAGAATTGACTCTCAGCCGTAAATGCTACCACACACACACACACACACACACACACACACACACACAGATAAAAGGATAGTGACTGGGAGCACCTGCCACCTGACAGTGCTAAAAGACCCTCCGCAGAGGTGACATTTGAGCAGAGGCCTGAACGAAATGAGGGAGGAACCATGTGGATATGTAGGGGTTGAGGGAATGGCAAGTGCAGCCTTGGCATGTCCCACAAACAATGAAGGGGCCACTTGGGCATAAGTGAGCGAGGGTGTGATTGGAAGTGAACTTAGGGCGATAGCCAGGCCTCCAATTGTGCAGGCCTCAAAGGTCCTGCTAACTAGATCTTTGGGTCTCAAGAGTCTTGCAGCCTGTCAACTTGTCCTCTCCAGGAGCTCTAAGTTCCCATGCAGTGGAAAGCCCAGGCTGGGGAGGGGGGAGGGGCGAAGAACTAGATTTTGCTTTAATTGTTATAGGAAGCCAGTGAAGGCTTTTGGTTTTGAGTAGGGAGTAACGTTTCCATCCCACATCTCCACTGCAGCCAGAGGGACACTGTCCTTAGGCTAAGGCAGAGAAGGCCTTATCTACCCACCTCCTTCTGTGCGGAGCAACCGGCCTGGCCTTGGACACTTTCCTGAAAGTGTGAGCAAGCCCTTCTGGGTCCCTATTAGGAGCCTGGAAGAACGAAGGCTGCACAAGGAGATGAACACTGCAGCAGAGCCGAAGAGAATGTGTCCTGACCCCAAATGTTGTGTGGAACGAGGCAGCAGTGGGTGTAATATGAAACGGGGTTGGGTTTTTTTTCATAACTTTAATTCACTGGATAAAAAAATGTACAGGCTGGCAATCGAGAGTTCCGGAGAGCTGTTTTTGGTTGAAGTTGGCCTTTGCAGATGGGCACCAGCAGAGGGTGCTGTAAACCTCCAGCAGCCTGCACGCCTCCCGCCACTAAGGCAGTGTGGAAATTGTTGTCTTGAAAAAAGTAAAGTGCACGCATCAGAATCACCTGGCCTGTTAAAACACAACTCTAGACCCTACCTGCTGAGTTTGAGTCCGTGGATAGGAGGAGTTTTTCATTTCTGACAGGCTCCCATGTGGTGCTGCTACCCAAGTCAGATTGGTTCTCTATTTGGAGGTGATCAGCACCACCTGAGTTACCTTTCAACTTGTCTGAGGCGCCTGCCCCCAGGGGCACCTCAGAACGGGGTGGAGTGAGAACACAGGGGTTTGCAAAGCCCCCTGGTTCCCTCCTCGCTCCTCCTGGGTGGTTGTGAAAGTTCTCTGTACACTGAAGCTCTGTACCAATGATTTCCTAAGCCTCGTGCTCAGCTTTTTCACCCCCATTTCATCCTTTAACTTTGGTTTCCAATATAACTAGTCTACTGAAATACATTGATTTTTGGATGTTGACCTTTTATCCTGTGACATTGCCAAACTCATGTATTCATTCTAGAAATTCTTTTGTAGATTCCTTAGGATTCTTTTTACATAGTTGTAGGCATCTCGTTCGCTCTCTGTGAATAAGGACAATTTTATCCTTCCCCCACCCTACCTTGAACTCTTGTTTCTCTGGTGCCCAGAACTAGATCTTCTGACCACATTCTGTAAAGGTATTCAGGGCAGATAACACACCAATTCACACAGCAGTCGATGGCATTCTGAACCCTAATTATCACCAAGATCACTAACACGGGAACACACAAGCAAAGACATCTGAAATGGGTGCTGACCAGGTAGTTCGGTTGGTTAGAGTGTCGTTCCAACACACCAAGGTTGGGGGTTCGATCCCCGGTCGGGGTACATACAAGAATCAACCAGTGAATGCATGAATAAGTGGAGCAGCAAATTGACTCACTCTCTCTCTCTCTCTCTCTCAAATCAGTTTTTGTTTAAAAATCTGAAATGATGATAAGGGCGCTGGCCCAAAGAGGAGAGACACCTAGCCTTGATCAAATAATTGGCTCTCCTTGGCCCAGCTCTCCCAGCGGAGCCCAGTCCCCAGCTGACCCCACCCCTGGTGGAGCTGTGTAAGCGAGCCCGAGGGAGACCAGCAAAAGTACGGTCTAGTCAATGTGCAGCATCATAAACATGAATTCTTTTCAGCCACAGAGTTTTGGTATGGTTTGTTATGTAGCAGTGGGTAACAAATGTGCCTAGTATTTTATTTCTAAAGCCCCTGCCCGTGGTCTCTACATTTTGAAAGGCCTGGCTTTTCTTCTCTAAGAGGCCCGAGTATGGTTTGACAGCTTCTTGGCGAACACCCAGTGGCACACTGCCCTGAAGCCTGTTTTCCTGAGGCTGGGCTTGGCTCTGAGGCTATTGCACTTCAAATGCAGTCTCACTGGTGAGTCACTGGTGCGTTTTCACTGGGCTCTGCCTGAAATTAAATGGACCAGCACATAGGCTTTTCAGATTGTTTAATTAAGAAATCACAAAGTTAGACATCTGCTTGTGGCCAAGATGGAGTAATAGGGACCAGATTTGCCTCCCCTCCCCACACATACTTCACTGATGCCCCTGTTTGTCGCCATCGTCCTAAATATGATACTCCAGGTGGGGGTCCGGTACTGAGCACAGCCTGTGGAGCTCCCCTTGGCCCGGATGTCACATGTTCATCACTCCACGCTTGTACTTTCATGAAGGAGGGACAACCTGGGCGGGGACTGTCTGGAGTAGGTTGTGGCCTGGCCTTGCTAGGTAACCTGCCTTCCTGCTACCTCCTCCCCTAACTCCCGATCTGTTGTCGCTTCCATTCTTGCCACAGTACTTGCAGTTGGCTGGACATGCCGCGCTGTGTCACGCCGGGCATCCTTCCTTAAGCGCCTTCCTTTCCCCCTCCTCGTCTGCTGCCCAAACAAACACATCGTCCATTTTTACGGGCCGGTTCAGCTCCGAGGCCCCCCGACGCTCCCCGGGGAGCTGACTCCGTGGCAACACCGCGCCGGCCCTCCAGCATCCCCGCACCAGCAGCCCTCCGCAGCGGCCGGCTGTGCTCATGTCCCTGTCTCCACGGCGGGGCGGTCGGTGTTTACTTGGACTCCTGTGTCTGACACATGCCAGCTGCGTAACGAGCATTTGTGGAAGACACGGAGAGGGGAGGAAACGGGGGTCGCCGAGCCCGAAAGCAGGGGTGGCCACCCGGCCAGAAGAGTGGCCCCCGCAGGGCCGATTGCTCCTTCGGGTGGCGAGCGCGGTGGCTGGACGTGGGCCGCTGCGGCGTTCGGGGGACTTCGCAGTTTCGAAGGAACGGCGAGGTGGATGGTGCGTAGGGCTCCGTTTATAAACACGGAGTTCGCCCACCGACGATCCTGCGGGAGAAGCAGCCCTTTCCACATAAACAGCTAATGGACTGAGAATATTCCCACCTGTTCATTAAAGCACTTCCCTGAAAACCTGTGCTGAGGGGCAGTTTAGTAGCATAATTCCACTAGATTCCTGAAGGTGATAAAACGGAATTTCTTCTAATATTAGGAGAAATATAACAACTTGTAAGGATAATACACAGTCGAACCAGCTCTTGTCTCTTGGACCCAGCTCATCTGAATTAAGTATATATACTTAAAGTCCTTGGCCCTGCAGACAGCAGAATGATCCATTCAAATGGTGTGTCTTTTTAGCATATTTCGTAAAATTGCTGGAAACTCAGAGAAAACTGAAGCTGCTTTGGAGGAGCTGAAGGAGGTGTTCCTGGTACACTTTGGCCTCTAGATTTGAGCCTTGTGAGCTTGGTGGCTTTCTACTTGTTGGGAAGCTGTAGCAACAGCCCTGGCTTTTAACAGGCACCCCTCCAAAACTTGCCCCCCCCCAAAAAAAAAACACAAAAAACCATTTCCATGCACATATCTTACGCAGAGAGCTGTCCTGTGGTAGAGGGGCCTTAAATGAAGAAAAACACAGACTGGTCATGGAGGGCAATCCTGTTGGGAAAAAAGGGTGTTAAACCCTGGCCCCATATCTCAGTTGGTTAGAGCATCGTCCTGATACACCGAGGTTGCAGGTTTGGTCCGCAGTCAGGGCACATATAAGAATCAACCAATGGATGCATAAATATGTGAAAATATGTGAAACAACAGATCTCTCTCTCTCTCTCTCTCTCTCTCTCTCCACCCCCTTCCTTCTCTTTCTCTAAAAATCAATGAGTTTAAAGAACGGGTGTTACCTCGGGACGACACCTTGCTCCACATGCCCACACCGGCCTGCTGGGAGAGCGAAGAGGTCGTTACTGTGCTGCTGGTCTGTGCCCGCCAGCCAGGACCTTCGGCATCTGTTTCAGCTATGGCTCTTCTAGTCTTTGCTAGAATTTCCTGGAGTGCGGATTTCAAGGAACTAATGAGGCTTTGGGAAGATCTGAGGTGAATGGGAAGGCCTGTCCTCCCATTGGAGAGCAACATCAGGCCCCTGGGACAGGTGATGTCCTTTCCTGAGCCTCCTAGAGGCAGAGCCATAGGTGAGGCAGGAGATCTGGGAATTCCAGCAGCTTCCTCCTGCAGAGACCTATGCCAGTTTACTGTGGGGACCACCACTGCGGGGCTGTGGTTTCTCCCACCAAGTCGGACTCCTGAACTGAAGGAGAAGACAGTAAGTGCTCTGGACAAAGCAGAAAGCCCTTGCCCTGGATGTTCTAACTGCATCCCCTCATTTTTTTTTCTAGTTGCACTGAACCTGGGTGAGAGACTTTCACTACCAAACAGCCCTTCCTACTAAAAGGGGGCATATAGTGCCAGCTTCTGCAAAGGGGTCTGGGGACACACCTTTGGTATTGCTGGCCCTTCTCTAGGCAGTTATTTTAGAAATAATGGTTCTTTTACAAATGAGGGAGGAGGCAAAGAAAGACAAACCAGAATTTATTTACAAAAAATTGTGTATTTATTCTTACATGTTTAAAATTTAATCACCTTCAAAGTGCCCTCCACTTGACACGATATACCTATTGAGACGTTTTATCCACTGCTCAAAACAGTTTTGGAACTCATCTATTTTGATACCTGTTGGTGCTTCTGTTGTTTTTTGTTTCACCTCTTCCACATCAGCAAAATGTTTCCCTTTGAGGATTTTTTTCATCGGGGAAAGAAAAGTCACTTGGGGTGAGACTGGGTGAATAGGGAGGGTACGGTAGAGGGGTCATGCTGGTTTTGGTTAAAAACTGCTCAACACTCAGTGAGCTATGGGCAGGTGCGCTCATAAGTCACCCACCATGAAATGGGTGAGTGTGTTGAAAGAGTCTTCAAAAAAGTTCACTGAAGCAGAATGCAGCCTCTCCCAACAACGCCAGCTGGTACACAGATACAGACGGGTCCCTAGAATGCTCACCTAGCGGGGGAAGCCTGTATGACAAGGGGCCCGCCCTCCAGAAGATAATTCTGTTTTTTTTTCTGGGTCCCCCCTCATATTTAAATATGTATATATGCACATATGTATATATAATATAAACATTTTCTATTTTATACATTTATTATACATTTTAAATATTTACATATCCAGTACCACTGGCTGATCTCCTGATTGGCTCTTCTGCCCCTCTTCTCCAAGATTCTCCTTTCCTTCTGCAAATGGCCATTACACGTCTACCCTCAAGAGTTTATAATCTAACAGGGGAAAGTAGGAAAACACAAATGACTGTAAATTATCATAGTCATTCTGTTTATTGAGCACCTGCTATATGCTCTGTGCTTTACATGTAATACTTTATTTTATTCCTGCAAGCCTCGCAAGGCAGCAGTATCATCCCCCGTATTATAGCTTATTGAGAAACTGCCTTAAGGTTATACGGCTAGTGAGTGACAGAGTTGGGATTCAAACCTGGGCCACTGTCTTCCAGAATTCATGAGCTTCCCACCGTACTAGGAGGCTGCTCAGACCGTAAAAGTCAGGCACCATAAAAGTAAGTGATGGGAGGCTCCAAGAAGGAGCTGGATCTGAAGAGGCTTAAGAAACACATTTGAGATAGGTGGGCTAGTTTGCATCCTCTGAGCAGCTGGTGCCAAGATGGAATTAAATGTGCAAGAGGTTTATTGAGGGAGATGCCCATATTGGACAAGGAAAAAGCAGGAGAAGCCTCAGATTTTGATATAGGAAGGAGGCAAGATTGGGTACAAGGATCCTCAAATGGTAATGAAGTTCTAAGAAAGTTTTGGCCAGGCAAAGGGACTTCCTCAAGCTGAAGTCACCCGTTAGACTCCCAGGTTTGGAGGGATGGACCTGCATGAGTATCCCCGCCATGCTCAGTCATAGGCTGGGGGCACCCTGTGTGGCTTCGCTGGATCCAGGGGCGCAGCAGCTGGCGCGGTGAGTCTGGTGTGCTCTGCGCAGCAGCAGATACGAACGGTGCATTTTCATGGCTGCCATGATATGCTTAGAAGAACTGACTGAATTTCAGGGGTAGTATATTGAGAATGACATTTGAGGTGGCACACTGTCTATGGAGTTCTAGTCTTGAGTTCCATCTTGAAAAAATTGGGAACATATTGCATTCTCCTTTCAGAGATTAATCATGCACAATAATTCAAAGCCCTGAGAAGATCCACTTAAAGAAATGGGTTAACCTTGGTTTAATCCAATAGTTTCCAAACCTATTTGATTATAGAGCTCCTTCCATACATGTTAATTGTATTAATGCCCCGTGTAATTAGTATTCGATAAAATTCTGTGCCCGGTTGCGGGGGGCTGTAACCTGTATTTATCCCGGTGCACAGGATGCTTTATGGAGGGGTTCTGAAGAGGGGAGTCAGGCACTCAGAGTTGTGCTATCTGGCAGGGACCTGTTGTGGAGATTGGAGCAAGAGGGTGTCCCTCAAATTTAATCACCGATTACTTACAGCCATAATCAGCCCTAGGGTTGCCCCCAGTCTCCAGATATTTGCATGTGAATCATTTGAAATCCAGTTGCATTAGTTCCAACCAAGGTCTAGGAGAACTTAAATTGCTGGGAGGGATGGTAGGTCACCCAGTATCAAATTGACCGACCTCCTACAGCAAGAAATAAGGGCCCATTGTCCCTCTGGCTTCCTCATCAGCTTCCCTCCGTACTGAGTGTCCAGGTGGCTGCCAGCCAAGCTGCCCTTGTGACTTTCCCGGGCCTCAGAACTCTCCCTCACCCTCCCTCTATGGACTCCCACGCCAGCTGCGGAGACACGCTGCAGATGCAGGCAGCCAGCCGCGGAGACACGCTGCAGATGCAGGCAGCCGTGGGACGTGAGTCATGAGACATCCTCAGCAGCGACCCAGTGTCAAGTCTGGAGAAGCCGGCTTTCCTCTCCCTCTTTTTTCTTCATTGTGGAGCTTTGTGCCCTCTCCACAAATTTGCTGGGAAAGTTTTCAAAAATCTCCGTTAATAGGCCATGAGAGGAACGGTTCAAAGCAGTAGACTCTTTGAATGTCCCATAAACAAGATGAGTCACCCTCAGCGGGTAAGGCTTAGACAAGGGGGAGGCGATGGGAGTCATGGTGAGGAGCATACACCCTGGGCTCAGACAGAGCTGGGTTTACACTTTTTCTCCCCCAGTTAACACACTAGCTGTTCATCCTGGGCCAGTCACCTAATCTTTGTAGGCTCGTGTTTCTTATTATCTGTAACAGGTATAACAGGTATCTTTACAGTACCTGTTTCGTAGGGTTGTTACAAGAATTATATAAAGCACTTGCAGTGTGTAGAGCAGTGCCTGGCACAAAGGAAGTGGCCGACTTATTTAATTCATGATTATTTTGATTGTGCTTATCATTACCAGTGTCCTCATTATTAGATGTTGGAGGGGTGAGTGGGTAAGGGCAGAGCTGAAATGGTTCTCACTGTTAAGAGTTTGACAGGGAAAGTGGAAGGCCTTTTTATTTATTTATTTTTTAAGTATATAATCTTTGTTATATATTTTCCCATTACCATTTACTCCCCTTATACCTCCCCCCTGCCCCCAGCAATCACCTTTTGTGAAGGCCTTTTTTAAACACATGATAGGTAGGTACATTTTATTTTAAAAAACCACAAGTAAATATTAAACTCTAGTTAATGGTGTGCATGCTGAAGTATTTAGGGGACTGATATCTGCAACTGACTTCAAAATGCCTCGGAAAAGTAAGAAGGATTGATGAACGGATAGAGAGACAAACGTGGGATAAAGCAAATGGAGCAAAATAGTCATTGTAGGATCTGGGTATAAACAGATTGCATGAGTGTTCATCATACAATTCTTTCAACTTTCCTATAGGTTTGAAAATTTTCATAAAATCTTAAGAAAATATGAAATAAATGTCATAAAGTAACAAACGCCACAGGAGTTCAGAGGAAGGAAAATGAACATGCAGCTGGTAAGCCAGAAGTAACTGGGTGGGAGTCCGTTTGAGATGGGCGGGCTTTAAAAGGGTTCAGAGGGCTCAGCTCAAAGCGGTGGCTGGGGAAGCACGCTAGGTGGGATGCGGGGCAGACACCAAGGCAGGGACACCGGATCACTGCCCGTGAGCTGGGCAGAGCCTGTGACCTGACTGAGTACCGGTGACAGGTGGGAAACATGGTCGGGAGGGAAGGCAGGGGAGGATCCTGGTCCATCTTCCTTACAGCAGGGACCTTATCCTGTGAGTAAGTGGGAGCCGAGCCACTCGTGTTTTGTGAGCAGAAGCTTCTCTGCATTTCCCCCATCACTTTGGGCTAAGCTTTCCCACAGAGGAAGGTGTGAGCTTTTCAAGGAACAAAACAATGTTTCACCAGTGCTCCTGTTGGAACTCTGAGGAAGATTACAGATGCTGATTAGACGATACGCAGTCTCTGCATCGACCCAGGATCACTACCCTGGAATACCCATTGACGAGAACTGCATGAACTTGCCCTTAACTTGTGTCCTGTTAAGCTGTAACTCCACTATATACTTTAATCATCACGTACCAAATACTAAATCAGAATGGCATCCACTCTGCATGTGACCTGGAGAGCTTCATAATCTCCCCTTTTCCCTGCCCAGTCCTGGGGGTTGACAGTCCAGACCTGTGGTTTTCACGCGTTAGCGTGCCTAAGAACGACAGCCCAGCACCGCATGCAGGAAACCAGGCACACTGTCCCCTGTGCACGATTTCAGGGAGTTCCACTGGTACTGGCTTGGCTTCTGAATCCAGTTGATCTTAGGATGCTCCTCACCCCGCGACATGGCTCCTAACTCCCCAAATACTTTTAAGTCCCTTTATTCACTGTGGTCCCCTCAGTTTTCACCCCATCACTGTCTGTGCTTCCTCCTTTCTGGTCGGTCCTCCTGCTCCTGCCCTCCCTGCACCTCCCGCTGCGGTGCCTCTAGAACCTTGTTCTGTTGGACACAAACACCAAAGTCCTCAGTTTCACCACTGAAAGCTCTTTGACTCTCCTCACCTTAGCCAAAAACTAGTTTTTTCTATGAATATTGGATCCCAGGGAAGGCGGCTCATTCTCCCACACCCTCCCCAACCTTAAGGCTGGACCTGGGGTTGGGAAGGGTGGCTACTTCCTTCACCCCTCCACCCGCCTATAAAATCACCTCCTTTGAGGTTCATGCTCTCAGTTTCGCCATCCTCTATTTGCCCTCCTTTATGAGCAGCTTCCTGGTCACTCACTCTCCTGTGTTTCCTGAGGACTTTGGCGCCTGACTCAGTTTTCTGTCTACCTGTTGCCCTAGTGACTTCAGTGTCCCTGGGAACAACCTGTGCCTGTCCCACCATTGTCTGCTGGATGTGTAGGAGGCAGCTCCAGCAACCTCGTCTCACCCGTGGTTTTTGACCACCTCGGCTCCAGGGAACTTTACTTCTCTTCCACCCTTCCATGGCTCTTCACCACCCAGAATGCTCCACTGCTAAATCTTACATGCTAGCCACATCCACAGCTTACAGTCCCTCCCCCCACCTCAATGTTTGTTTGATTTGCATGAAGATTCCCAGGCCCAGGCTCAGTGTTGTTCTCTTACCCAGGCAAGAGAGTTACAGGGCTCCATTCTAGCTCTTCTCAGATTGTGTCTGTTCCCACAGGGCGAGGAGGTCTGCAGGGCCCAGGGGACATCCCCACCAAAGCCCATGCCTGCCCTCTCCACATCTGGACCAAACTCCGGATGTGGAGTACCTCAGTCTTCCCTTTTGAAGCAGTTCTGAGCCTGCTTCGAGGGCCTGCAACTTGTTCTCCGGAGCCCTTCTTCTGAGAATGGATTGATGGCCAGTGACACACGCCTAAGCCCATGGGGTATTCAAGGAGCATGTGTATGTGAGGGGAGGAGGGAGCTTGGACGTATGGGCTGGCGTGCACACCTGACACTGTGGAACAGAGTTTGGGGGAGGAAGAGAAGGAATGTATACCCAGGGCTGGCTCTCCCCAGGTGACCTCATCTTGCACAGATAGGTATAGGACTCATAAAAGGACCTTCAAATTTTTCCTGACTACATTTCAGAACTGCTGTGGACTCCTGTTAAGTCCTGTTCCCCTCCTTTCTTACCAGGGGTATCTTTAACAAGTTATCTCATGCCTCCCATCCTGTGTGCATCACACGTGTGTATGTGGGTGGGGGGGCAGACGGCTTGTCTCTTCAGTCCACAGGTCTTCAGACCAAGAGCAGCTGTACTGTGGTTGCTGCACTGACGGAGCTGTGCCTGGGAAGCCCCTTGCTGATGCTCTAAAGCAGGGGTGTCAAACTCATTTTAACCGGGGGCCACATCAGTCTCACGGTTGCCTTCAAAGGACCAAATGTAGAGCTCCTCGCCCCTAGTTAAGGAGTAGTTACATTTATATAGTCCTAAAGTTACATTTGGCCCTTTGAAGGCAACCATGAGGCTGATGTAGCCCCCAGGGAAAATGAGTTTGACAGCCCTGCTCTAAAGGCTGGAAGTTGTGGGAAGAAGTGTGTTTTCCATGTACGAGAGATGTAAATAATGTCACCAGAATATCAACTGTGGTGATTTAAAATAAATCCACAAATTCTTTGACACATCTTTCAAAAGGTAGAGCCTAATTCCTTTCCTCGTGAGTGTGGGCTGGTTTTAGTAACTCACTTCTGACAAACAGAGTAAGGCAGAAATGTTTTCTGGGGCTGGAACATGTAAGACATGATGGCTTCAGTCTCTCTCTCTCTCTCTCTCTCTGATCAACTGGTCTGGGAGAGGCCAGCTGCCACGTCACGAGGACCTCAAGCAGCCCCATGGAGGGTTTCCGACCCTTCCAAAGACTGCAGCCCGAGGCAGCACCTTGACTGCAACCCCATGGGAGGTCCTGACCCAGAACCACCCAGCTAAGCCATTCCCTAACTTTTGCCCCACAGAAATGTTTAGATAATAAAATATTGGTAGCTTTAAGCTATTAAGTTATAGTAACTAATACTCTGTCTTACCTCACTTGACCGTTCCCCAGGATGTGACACTGTTGAGCACTTCCTTCTTTGCCCACTGCTCCCCTCTCTCGGCTTCCAGGAAAGTATTTCATCTTGAGTTTTCTTTTAGCCCCCAGACCAGTCTGGGGCAGTTTTCTTCATTGGCTCCTCTGCTGCTTGCCCCTGAAACACCTGGGCTCCAGAGGTTTCTACTGTTTTTTCCTCCATCATTTCATTGAGTTTAATCACACCCATTAGTAACCATTAAAACTAAAATTTTCATGCCGGTGTCTCCTGCTCATAACTTTCTCTTGCGGTTGATAACTGCCTCTCGGACAACCCCATTTAGATTTGATCTCTGGCTCCTCATACTTATCTGAAATTGAATCATCCTCTTTTCTTGAAAACATTTTTTTATCCTTGCCCTCAGGACATTATTTTTCATTGCTTTTAGAGAGAAAGAGGGAGGGAAAGAGAGAAATATTGATGCAAGAGAGAAGCATCAATCAGTTGCCTCCCCTCTGTGCCAGACCAAGCAATGAACCTGAGATCTAGGTATGTGCTCTGACCGGAATCGAACTTGCAACTGTTCTGTTATATGACAATGGCGCAACTAACCGAAAGACCCCGGCCAGGGCTGAGTCATCCTCTTTACCCTCATACCTGTTCCTCTTCCTGTGGCCCTTCCTACAATGAGTGGAACATTTGTCCTCCCCGTTGTTCAAGTTAAAAATGTTGCTCGAAGAATAAAAAAAAAACAAAAAACAAAAGAAAAACACAGGCTGCTCCCAGCCATCCTAGACTCACTTGTTACTTTCAAGACCTTTAGGATCTGATTCCAGCCAACATCTTTAGATTAATCTCTCAGCTTCTTCTGTAGGTCTTTTCAGCTTAACTACTCGTGGTTTCCAAATGGTTCTTGCTACTTAAAGTCCTGGTGTGGCTTTGCACATGTCTTTTTCTAGAATTTTGCCCTTGCTGCCTTGACCTATTATTGGCTTTTTAATTTTGACAAGTCCTACTTTCAAACTTTAGTGCGTTTCCTCATTCTGACTGTGACCACAGTTCTGTGTGCTTACAACAAGCATTGTACTTGCAACTCCTGAATTCTCCGTCCTTTGTTGTGGGGCAGTTCTCCACAGTGTTTCTGCAGGTCTTGTGAGAGTTGCGATCTCAAACTGCCCTAGGAGCTAGAGGTAGTGTCTCCCTCTAGGGCAGAGGGCAGATTTTCTTCCCTGAGTAGTATACCATTGTCTCTGTCTGAGTCAAAGGCTGGGCAGGTTTGTCAGCAGCTCCTTATAAGGCAGAGAGTTTCCTAAAGTTAGAATGCCTCAGCTGTGACTCGAACACATGGCATGTACAGCTTCCACCTAGGGTGGTCTGCATCACCCTTGTGGAACACAAAGGGCAAGAGGGACTGACTTAAACACGAAGCATATGCTCTCTGCTGTGCCACAAGTAATAAAGTCCTTTGTCTCTGAACTTCCAGACTCACATCTTCTGCTAGAATTTACGAACCTGTGGAACTGTGGCAGACTGACTTGCTAGCATGCAAGTGGGGCAAAAGCTTGGTCCCTTCCCAGTTCTTGACACCACACACACTTGACTGTCAGTGCCCCGAGAACTGCATCTCAATGGACTTGGCTTCCCCTGTGGGTGACACAGGTAATGCTGTTTGGCCTAAAGGGCTTTGGATGTAACTCCTCATATATGTGGATTCACTGAATCCAGCTTTGAAATAATTTGCCGTGACTCTTCTCCTGGTTTTAGGAATTATATCCATTCCTTGGGTTTGTAGAGTATGAACCCTCATATTAGTATTCTGTGGCAAAGTGATCTCCTCTGGGGATTAAAAATGCTACAGATACGGTAGTCGCCCCATCGACCTAAGAACATCCAAACCTGTAGAGAATTTTTATGAGTTTGAGCAAAAACTGATGACACTTGCCAGAAAGCAAGATCTCAAATGCTCCAGAGAATAACTGTTTTGCAATTTTTTTTAGACATCTGAAATTAAGAATGGGCCCTGGCTGGTGTGGCTCAGGGGATTGAGTGCTGGCCTGTGAACTGAAAGGTCGCCAGTTCAATTCCCGGTCAGGGCACATGCCTGGGTTGCAGGCCTGGTTCCCACTTGGGGGTGTGAGAGACAACCGATCGATGTTTCTCTTGCACATTGATATTCCTCTCCTTCTCTTCTTCTCTCCCTCCCTCCCTCCCCTCTCTGAAAATAAATAAATAAATAAATAAATAAATAAATAAATAAATAAATAAATAAATTAAGGATGGAATTTAAGGACGGTTATATGAGTGTGAGAGAAAGCAAGGCAAGGACTGGAGTATAGGATAGTTAACACGATTATGTGCTCTCTTGAGGGTGGTTACTTCCCTTGAGGGGTAGGTGTTACTTTGGCATTTCAGAGGTGTGTTAACCTAGAAATACAAAAACAATGGACGAGGCTTCCTACGGAAGTTATATGCTTCGCACGTGACTACCCACATGATCTGCCCAGTTAGGAATTTATGATCAGATCACCCTGTGAGGTTACTTTCCATAGAACCCCTTTTTCATCCACACCCTGTATCTATCTACCAGGGATGGGTTCCAAGGTGCCTAGTGGATGTCTGACACTGGTGGCAGAGGTAACTAAATATTAATAAAGGAAGGGAGCAAAGGGAATCAGATATTAATAAGCATAATAAACTAGGGAGCTGAATTGGA
Source organism: Macrotus californicus (assembly GCA_007922815.1). NCBI lineage: Eukaryota > Metazoa > Chordata > Mammalia > Chiroptera > Phyllostomidae > Macrotus > Macrotus californicus. Next base: position 31,514 of record VMDR010004147.1, read on the forward strand.
CACTTAGCTTGCTTCACTAGGAAGTTGCATTATTCATAGGCTCCCAGGGGACTGCTGCCTCAGGACCTAATCCTTGAAGTGGACAGAAGATCTGAAGGAAACACAGGCTAAGCTAGCTGGATAGGGACAGCGACTGAACTGGACTGACCAAGGGCCCAGAATTTATGGACACTGGCCTTTCTCCTGGGCTTGTTGAAAACAAGGCTGGACCTCTTGACAGCGGGACGGGTGAAGATGAGACATTGGGAACCTGGGCTCAGACTTTCATTTCAACCACAACAAGTTTTACCATGGAAACTTATCCTCCCATCCATGGGGCCCTGGAATGCTTTCCCTGTAGCTCTGCAAAAGGGCCTCACTTCCACCAGCAACATAAACACGGGAAGTACTGAAATCCGTGTATACCGCATTTTTTTCCTATACATACATACACTTTGCAGCTTCTCTTTGGCATAATGGAGTTGCCAGCATCTCAACTCTTGTGCTTTGGGGCCATTATTAAGTATAACAAGGGTTACTTGAATACTAGCCCTGCTATACTGTGACCGTCTGTCTGACAACCAAGGTGGCTACTCTGCATGGACAGGCAAGACAAAGAGGTGGTTCACATCCAGGGCAGGAGGGGGTGAGAAAGGAGCAAGATGGGAGCGAGGTTTCATCCTGTTCCTTAGAACAGCACACAGTTTAAAACAGGAATTGTTTATTCCTAGGGTTTTCCATTTACTGTATCAGACCACATTTGAGCACACGTGCCTGAAACCACGGGTATGGAGGGACACACAGTGTGCGGGTACACACGGGTATGGAGGGACACACACGGGTAGCTCACAGTGTGAAGAAACCCTCACTGCAGGTAACGGAAGTGCCTGAGGGGAGACCAGGTTTTGCTGGGAGGTGAGGCGTTTTGCTGTAGTTGGGATGGGAGGTTAATCTCTGCGATTAGCCTCACAATAGCATCGAACAAAGCCAGAGCAGACCGGCTCCGGGCCCAGCCAGGCTGAGTCAGACCAACCTGTCTGAGCTTGAGATGATCTGGTCCTGAACTCTCAGGAGCAAAGACTCTATTCTTCTTCTAACCCTTTACCTGAATAATCCCTGCCATGACTAGGCAAGATCGCTGGCTGGGCTTGCTCATGGGAGGGGAATCCTCCCTGGCAGCTGTAATCGATCCGAGTTTGGATCGTGGAAGCCTATCTAGCTGTCTTTTTCCTGGTTTAGGAGGGTGGAACCTTGGCATTTGAGCAGCGGTGGACTTCAGGGCCAGAGGAAATGGAGGGAAAATGCTTTCATAGACTAGGGCTGAAAGGCTATTAAAAACCACTTCCTCTCATTTAAGCTTGTCATTTTACAGATGAGGGAACTGGGGTCCAATTTAGTCCAAGGAGTAAATTGCTGAGATTGGCGATTGATTCTGGAGCCTCAATTGACGCTATTTCTATCCCTTTGGAAGGCTTATTTTGTTGCTGTTTCCTTGGCTCCTTCACTCTTCAGCACACCCGGGGAGCTTGAGTGCAGTATTCTCGTGCCTGGTCAGCAGGATTCCCCAGTTTTGTAGCAGGCTTGCCTCCGGCAGTCCCATCGCTAAACGGAGAGCAGGCAGCAGAAGACAAACCCTGAAGCGGGAGCTAGAAAGCGGGGCGGGGCACCCTGAGACATGCTCAGTTTGTTCAGGGAGGGGCAGCCCATGAGATCCTCTTAGGGCGGAGTCCCGCCCCGCAGCGCAATTACACCGCCTTAGGAAGCGGGGGGGAGTGAGGTGGCAAGGGGCTAAAGGTGGTGCCGTCGTGCCCATTCGTGTCTCCCTAGATCTGGAGAGAGAGGCTCTGTTTCAGAAGCGCACGCTGCACTCGCTCGCAGCAAGTGGGACGATGCTCAGCTGACTCTTTGCAGACGCCCCTACCAAGACCTGTCTGCAGGGCTCGGGAACCACAGTTCCGAACCGAGTCGGAGAGATGTACGTGACCCTCAGGGCGTGCTGCAGAGCCCCGTCGGGCGGAGACCCACGCGGGCTCGCCCCTGGCGCCCCGCCCCGTCCGTGACGAGCGTGCGCGGGGCCTCCGTCCCATCCCCCGCCCGCGCGGTGCCCCCCGCGTTACAGCCGCCGTTCCCCGCCCCCGCGCTTCGGGGGCTGGCCTCGTCACTGCCTGAGCGGAGGTGCTGCAGCTTCTACCTTTGGCTGGTCCCTGCCGACTGACCCAAGCAGCCCACCCGGGGAGCGGGGGTGTCATCGACCCCCGTGGCCGTTCCGGAGTAGGTGGGAGTGGGCAGCGGGGGGCGCCGCGGGGACAGGCGCCGTGGAGAGCCCCGGCAACAGAGGCGGGGTCCGGGAAGGGGGAGGGCAGGGTTGCGGCGGGCGGAACGGTGTCTCCTTCACTTCGCCCTCCAGTCGCGGCAGCCGCAGCCCAATCCGGAGCGTGCCGAACGGCGGCGACGGCCCCCCTCTGGAGACCACTAGGTACCGCCGCTGCCGTCTGACTGCCCCCGGGGGGGGACCGCGACCCAGGCGGCCCGGGAGAAGGCCTGAGCGGGGCTCGGGTCGGCGCTGGTTCCCTAAGATGGCCGCGCTGTCCCGCGGCCCCTAGTCCCTCTGTGTCTGAAGCCCTCTTTCGGCTTCTCAGACCCCTTCGTACTCCTGCTGACCGCACTTCTTGTCCTTCCCGCAGATCACCTTTTCCCGCAGCCTCGCCATGGCAACCTGCGGACCGACCTGCGCGCGGCGTGAGTAGAGGAGGGATCTCTGCGGGACGGGGCGGTGGGGTCCCCGGAGTCGAAACCTTCCCGCTGGATAACTGCAACTTCTTCTTACCGCCCCCTCCGGCCCCAGCCCCTCCGAGGACTTGGAAATCCGCCCCTTTCGGTAGCCTCTCCACCCGCCCTGATGCCCTGGCTCTGCGGAAGAGGGGCTGGGCTGCCGAATTGCGGAAAAAGGGACCGGACCAGGGGATTTGGTCTGTCGGTGCATTCACCTTCAGCTCTTGGACGTGCCTTTGACGAACTCAAAAGCAAACAGTTATTAGTTGTTGGATTCGGCTTTTGGAGGATTGGATCGGTCACTTTCTAGAGGGAGTAGTGCCTCCCCTGTGCGAGAGCAAGGTCACGACACGTGCTCCTCAGGGCGTGGACTCGCTTTGTCGAATGAATGAGCTGGTGCTACAAACTCGGTTCGCTTGCCCTGAGCCCGCATAGCATTGGCCGAGGACCTCAGGATCATATTAATATGTCTAAAGTGCCATTTGATATTTAATTGATGTAGACACTTGAGTAGAACTTAAAGGGCCATTAAGTTCCAGTTTTTGAATTCTCGAAGTACTAACGTATCTTTCTCTTCCCACTTCAGAGCGTTAGTTTGGACCTCAGTGAGCATACTTAGGGATCTATTAGGGGAGAGGACCTGGTTTTAGGCTTTGATTTTATCATTTGGTTAAATCGGTCCATTCCAGTGAGTTGTGGCTGATGCGTCTATAAAGGACAGGTGTGTGTATGTGTATGAGTTTGATTCTTCGTTCCAGCCCGGTTCGAGGAGGGGAGGGAACAAAGTCCGCTTTTCTCTTTTGGAAGGAATTTCCCCACTTTGTGGAGTAACACACTGGAGTTACCCATTTAGAAATGAGCCTTTGTTGGCGATCTCTCTTCACGGACCCTTACAGTGCAGTTTCATTGTCACTTTTGGCGGTCTCAGAAGTACATCAACAAGTCGGACTGCTTGAATTTAAAGATAGCACAGGTGGCAGGGGGTCGGCAGCTAGCCCTGGGACAGGAAGCGGAGAACGGCAGCCTAACGTTGGGGTGATTCCTCCCGCAGCAATGTGCGTCCCTCCATCGTACGCCGACCTCGGCAAAGCTGCCAGAGATATTTTCAACAAAGGATTCGGTAAGAACTTTTTAAAAAAATGTTTTAGATCAAAAGTGAACATGTGTGTTTGGATTGCTGGGTGAAATTATTTTCTTCAAATTTTAAATGTCTTGCTGCATTCTTCTGTTGATACGTTTTAGACGAAGTGTCTTTTACAATAATTCCGTAACAGTCCACATGGCCCTCCGTTCCAGTTTCTTCCAGTATTTTCAAAGGATAGCTCAAGGATTTTACTTTTTAAAAAAGCGATGTTTTCATTTCCTTCAGATGTAGCTTAGGCCTTAGTTGACTACGATTATTATTGTTATTATTATTATGTTTTATTGTTTTTACTTTTGTGGAGGTGACCCCTATCAGATTTGGGCTTTTTTGAGTGAATTTGGGTTTTTAAAGACTTGGGTCCATGCACACACACCCTGCTCTGCTTTCTACTTGAGATTATTTTCCCAGTTATTTAGATTATAATCACAAAGGAAGATAGCTCCGTTGGGGTAAATATTCTGAATGTCTATCATAGCATAGTATTGGCCATTCTGAGATTTAAGTCGAATAGATTTCTCTGCTTTTAGGTTTGAAAGTGGTTTGGAAGTTATTTTCTTTTTGTTTTTGGTGCCAGATGATGCACCAAAAGACGGGGCAAAGCTCTACAATTGTTTTGTCCTTTACATGTCAGTTTAACATCGAATAATGTAAAATTTTTCCTCAGGTATTGTGTTTCAACGTACGTTTTTATATCTCCCTGAGCAGCATGTGAATTCTTGACTTTTTTTAAATATATAGTCACCTGTTGGTATGCATGTTTTATACAAAAGAGTCACTTTGTTATCATCTGCTTTCTAAGGCTTCGGGTTGGTGAAACTGGACGTGAAAACGAAGTCGTGCAGCGGCGTGGTGAGTGTTGCGTGTCTGACAAGTTCCGATGGGCCTTCTGCAGTGGTGTGCCCAGCGACGTTCAAAACAAAAGTGTCTACCCATTTTATTGTGAAGAAAAAGCAGAAGTGAATTTTAAGGGATTTGCATGCACCTTGATTTATTTTGGCTTTGGTCCTTTTTCATGTGGTCTTTTCCATATTACTGTGTATGCGCAGGGAAGACTGGTCACGTGGGGCTCAGTAAGATTACTTGAAGGCAGGAAACCTGTTATACTGTTTTGTAACTCTTTAAAAAAAAACCGCTTTACTTGATTCTTTTACCAAATCTTATTTTTAGATTTGTAATACTTTTTTTAAGAAAGATTTTATATATTTTTAGAAAGAGGGGAAGGGAGGGAGAAAGAGGGAGAGAAACATCAATGTGTGGTTGTCTTTGGTGCACCCCCAACTGGGGACCTGGCCTGCAACTCAGGCATGTGCCCTGACTGGGAATCGAACTGGCGACCCTTTGCTTTGCAGTCCGTGCTCAATCCACTGAGCCACGCCAGCCAGATCATAACCCTTTCTTTCAGTGCCTGTTAAAAGCATTAAGAATACTGGGCATAAATGTATTCAGTAACTCTTTTTTTAAAAATTCTTACCCAAGGACATGTTTATTGATTTTAGGCAGAGGGGAAGGAGAAGGGAGAGGGCGGGGAAAGAGAGAAAGAGAAGGAAATGATAGATGTGAGAAACATGGACCCTTACCTCCTGTACATGCCCCCCTGAGTGATCGAACCCTCAACCCTTTGGTGTATGGGATGATGCTTCAGCTGAGCTGATACTGAGCCACCTGGCCGGGGCTAGTATTCAGTAACTCTTAATTTGAGTGTACTAATTATTTATATAGTGGCGGTATTCTAGCAGCCTTCCTTGGGGAAGATTTCCATATATTTTTTTGTGAATTTAGAGAATCTTGATTTGAGTATTTTTAAAGAGGTTAGTATTTTTGGTATTTGATGTCTTGATTCTGCCTGTCAAACCCCCTCAAAGGGAGTGAAGTAAAATTTAATTGTTTTTCTTTTTCTCTCTCTAAAATTTTTGTTTTGAGATTGTTTGGGGGATGGGTATAGGGTGTGCATGTTGAATATTTTTGGTCATTTTGGTAAATCCTTGCTGTGGCTCTTAATTCCCTTAGTGCATGAAACTTACTAAAATTGTGTTGTAGTTTAATGCCTAGACTTGGGTTGTATATTTGTCAGGTATGTCATTTGGTTTCTTTAATCTGAAAAGAAGCCTGAATATTCAGTGTGGTTGGGTGACTTATTTATTGTAATAGATTTCAGAGCAGCGTCTTAGTGTTTATTTTATTATTTTTTTTAAAGATTTTATTTACTTTTAGAGAGAGGGGAAGGGAGGGAGGGAGAGAGAGAAGAAGAGAAACGGCAATGTGAAAGATAATGTCGATCAATTCCCTCTCCCACACCCCTAACTGGGGACCTGGCCCTCGGTCCCAGGCATGTGCCCTGATGGGGAATCGAACCGGCCACAATTTGGTTCTCAGGACGCTGCCCAACCCACTGAGCCACACCAGTCAGGGTGACTTAGTGTTTATTTTTTTGTGTTCCCACTCTTAATCTCTTGAAGCCCTTTATAAACACTTGCTGTGCATTTGTTGAAACATGAAAGGCCTCTTAACAAAAGTAAAAGGCAAAGTCTTGTGTTTAAAAAGCTTATTTGCTGGTTGGAGAGACAAAACAAACTTTAAGTGGGGGAACATTTAGGAAAGTATGTTAGTATTAGATAGTTTGGTATGTCAAAGTCATTGTTGGGAAGGAAGGGCTTATTGTGGACATGGTTAAGGAAAGTTTATAAATTTAGTTTAAGATCATGAAGAATGTATAGGAGCTGGGTTATATGTCGTTTGTTTTTGTTTCTATTTAATGCATGTAACTCAACAAGTGTGGTGCTGATCTTGCAATATGTACCTGGCCCTAGATGAATTCCATTAATGGCTGGTTCTGTTTTCTCACCTGAGCTGCAGAGATGTTCAGGCCACCCCCGAAGGTAGAAGCCTAGATCCTGGTGATGAAGTGGAGGGCCTAAGCTCCACCAGCGGTGTCATCTGGTCCAGTTTTGGTCCCACAGTGTGGTCTTGGTTTTGTGTCTTGAGGATTCCTTGGCATGTATATAGGCTAGCTCTTAACCTGTGGATTGATGGGTGATAGTGGTTGGGGCCTTAAGAATCATTAATCAGTGTCACTCAGGAATAAAAGTGGCCGCTCGTGTACATTCCCCATTGCAAGCGTCTGCTGGAAGAACGTGCTCCATGCAGCTTTTTAATAGTGCTTTCCTTTTGGGTAGAGCACGTGGAAGTGTACAGAGCCTTCCCGGTGCCAGTCCAGTTTAGTCCTCTAGAGGTGGATTTTTAACTGAGGAAACTGAGTTCCAGAAAAGTTAAAAGTTCCTTCCTCAGTGTTGCTCATTTAGTAAACGACAAGTGGATGTCAGGACTCCTAATTTACATCCAGCATTCTTCCCTAACCCAATACCGGTGTTTTTTAGTATGGACATTGAGTACCAAGTTTTGACTTGAAATTCCGGTTAATGAAAACATTTAATTTCAGGAGATTGTGTACCAGACCTAAGGCTTTTGCGTCTATTTCACTGCAGAGCAATAGTTATGCAAATGTTCTATTTTCTAAGTGAAGGGTGATTGACCTTTTCTGTTATTAGCACAGTTTTTATTATTTCCTCACTTTCGCATGCATCACAATTTCAGGTAGAAATTCTCTTAGTTCAGATCAGCTGTCTTTGGACTTGGCTTTCCAGTGGCCAAAGCATATAACCATTATTAGCAGGCAAGTTGTGAATCGGAATCCTCAGAAGGCTTTTTAATATTTTGTCTTGGAAGATTTCAATTGCCTGCCTGTATACTGAGCTCTGAAAGATTATTAGATTTGTGGATTATCTATAGCAGAATTTAAATTTCAGATAAGCCCCCCTCCATATTATGCTTTCCTTTCTAGTTGGTGTGCAATTATGGATTTGTAAGTTCTTTGTGTTTGCTACAAACATAAGATTATGTAATATACTTAAAATTATCTCTCTATATAGATTATTTTTCTGCTGATACCATCTGTTATACGTACTGTAGTTTATATTATGCATGATCAACCAGTTGTAGAGTAAATCTCCTATAATTCCTTCCCCGTCCTTTCCCCCCACCCCTCCTTTTTTAATGAGACTGTGAAAGATGTTGGAAAGGCATGAAACCTGGTGAAGATCCTTTTTATCTCCCAGAAACAGAATATTGGGGCTGCCTACGAGTTCAGAAAAGCAGTTGTTTGTTCCTGGTGTGAATTCCTGCAGTGGGATACTTTCCCTTTAAGGACTGTCAGGAAACATTTCATGATGAATAGAGTATGTGTGGTTACAAACTTCAGTTGTAATGATCTTACATGTGATAACCATGGTGACTTACTAGTGTCAGATAGACTGGATGCACAGCCAGCACGTTCACCCTTCCCACGTCCCAGTGGTTCTCGAATCCCAAACATATCACCTCTAAGTTTCCTTGAGAGGTGTACAGTTTGTTGTTCACTTGAGAATTAGGTACAGATTAACTTGTGATGAGTTGGCAGTGTCAGCTGTGAGGTGGCAGTTAGTAACTTACAGGCTGATTTTTCACTCTTGTGTAGACCGAGTAGTAGAGGGGAGGAGTATTTGGCCAGCTAGAGAAAGAGGATTGAGTGAAGTTACTAAGTGTTTCAGTGGGTTCTGTGTGGTTTTCCTTTTGCGTGTGTACGTTAGATTCCTAAATGCTTGTGAGAAAGTTCAGGAAGTTATTTATTGTCTTAATAGGAATTCTCAACATCTGGTTCATCTAATACAGACACTGGTAAAGTTACTGGGACCTTGGAGACCAAATATAAATGGTGTGAGTATGGTCTGACTTTCACAGAGAAATGGAACACTGATAACACTCTGGGAACAGAAATCGCAATCGAAGACCAGGTAACATTTTGAAAATGTGCTTTAGTATTAATTACCTTATTTTTGTATTTCAAAAAGGAAATAGAGCTGAAAACATTCTTTTTCTTTCAACAGATTTGTCAGGGTTTGAAACTAACATTTGATACCACTTTTTCACCAAACACTGGGTAAGCATGGATATTTGTATCTGCTTTGAATTTAAAAGCACTTCGCTTCTGTATGTTTAGGAAAGGTGCATATTTATTTATTCACGTATTTATTTGTGCCTTTTTCCTTGTTATTGAACGTGTTGGGGTGACACTGGCTGACAAAGTTGCACAGGTTTCAGGGGCACATTCCACAGCACTTCACTGTGCACTGTCCTGTGTGCTCATCTCCCCAAAGGAAAGATGCACACTGGCCATTCGACAGCTTTCCCAGACACCTGTGGCACACTTGTTTGTGCCCTTGAAGTATGAGCACTACGGTTGCTGCTTGTTATTGGCTCACCTTCAAGTGTGTGCCTCTTTTCATGGTGGCACTAAGTCAGGTGATGAACACATTTCGAATATGCTTTTGTGGCAGACTCCCTGTTACCCAAAGCAGTCTTCCTGTGGCAGTCTAGTTACCCCTCGTGCCCTTGTCTTTTAGTTCGTGAGATGGATATATTTCAGAAACTACATAAATACATATTTATGTATGTAAATGAAAATATATTTAATTTTTCACCTCTAAACACCTGATACTTTAGAAAAATTATTTTTTTCTTTACCATTTATCCCCATCTGCTACTTTTTACTCCAGTTACACCGCAGTTTATGTAAGTCTGTTGTGTCCCCCCGTGCAGAAGTTACGTGAATCTTTCCCACTGGCCTCGGTTTTAAGTCAGTCTGTTCTTTTTCCAGAAAGAAAAGTGGTAAAATCAAGTCTTCTTACAAGAGGGAGTGTATAAACCTTGGCTGCGACGTTGACTTTGATTTCGCTGGACCTGCCATCCACGGCTCGGCCGTCTTTGGTTACGAGGGCTGGCTTGCTGGGTACCAGATGACCTTTGACAGTGCCAAGTCAAAGCTGACAAGGAACAACTTCGCAGTGGGCTACAGGACTGGGGACTTCCAGCTGCACACTAATGTGTGAGTGTTTCCTTTGTGGGTGTTACAGTGGAGGACCTCAGGGTGACTCTGATGTCTCCTGCCATTTCTCAGTGTAGGTTAAACCTAACGGAGTTCTCTTAACAGAAAAAGGTCATCCTTGAGCATTTCTAGGGTGCCCATCAAAAGCAAATTGTTAAAAACGTTAGTCTGACTTTTGGTGCTGAGAGAGTACGTGTTCATTTCATATGAGGCTTGGTGTGCTTTGTATTTTTTGAGTAGGCCATGCCTTACATTGTCAGATTCTACCAGTGTGCTTATTTGACTTACTGGTTTGTGGTGTTTGAGGTCCTGCTTTGAAAGGATTTCCTAAAATGTATGGTGTTTTTAACCCAAAATAGATATATATGTCAAAAGGACTGAAAAATAATTTTTTCTATTATAAAAAAGAATGCATTGGTAAATAATAGAACAAAAAAAAATCAAAATTTTCCATAACCCTACCACGTAAGTGTATGATCGTTGTTAATTGTTACTATTTCGGTGGCTCACCTTCTTATGTATGTACATACATAAAACACACACTGACAAGGCTGTTTTGTAACCTTTTTCTCCCTGCACACATTGTGATCATTTTCCTGTAGCGTCGTGTGCTACAGCGGCTGTCAGTGGCTTCTAAGTCCACTGGATGGATGTAACGTGGTTTGACAAACCCTTGTTTTTGGTCAAGGGTTGGAAAAAGACCTTTTAAAACGAGAATTTTCAGTGGAACGTTAGACACACTTGAGCAATAATAGCTTTTATTTAAATGCAATCTACTACAATGTCAACCTCTAGTGCCTTAGACATATTACATTGTTCTTGATTTATTAATTTAAAATGTAGCAATGATGGGACGGAATTTGGAGGCTCGATTTATCAGAAAGTATGTGAAGATCTCGACACTTCAGTAAACCTTGCTTGGACATCAGGTACCAACTGCACTCGCTTTGGCATTGCTGCTAAGTATCGGTTGGACCCCACTGCTTCCATTTCTGTGAGTACTACCGTGGGCTTAGAACAAACGGTTCTTCCGGTTGTGGCAGTTAACTCTTTGGCTGTATTATGTTGAGAATGGGAACTGTAGTTCACACTATCCCCAGTTTATACACAAATTGGATTAGAATTTTGAATACTGCTTTTTTTAGAAATGGAGACAGTGTTAGAAGTTTGGTATCCAGGCCATCGGAGTTTAGCCCCAAAAGTATGTAGATAGTAACCTTGAGCCCCAAGCCTGTCTAAGCTTAAGGAAGCCAGTGATTTGGGTCCCGGGCAATTCTCATTCCTTCTGAGGAGTAAGTACTTCACCTGATACTTGACTTTGTATTTTTATGGTTTATAAAATATCCTCAGATTTGAGCTCAGTGCTCAGTGGTATATGTGCCATTTTGCAGTTGAAGAAACCAAAAACATGGAGAAAGGACCTACACCACTACTAGGGAGGGAGGAGAGGAAGTAGTAGAGCCAGGACTAGACTGTATGTCTTTTGATTTCCTTCCTGTCTAGGGTGAGCAGGTAGCTCACAGCTCATCTTGTTTTGCCTGGGCCTATTTAGCCTTGGAAGTCTTGCATCCCAGGGAACACCCCCACCGGCTTAGCTGGGTCGGATGGCCACCCTGGTCCTTAGGCTCTTTCTCCCTTCAGTCATAGTGGGTTGGGGTAGGAGGGAGTGTGTGGTGGCTGGGGGTGTAGAGGGGCTGACCCCAGTTTCAGGCAGATCGGCCAGCATCTGTTCCTGTGCGTCAGGGACTGCCTGTACCCAGTGTACTGGGGGGTGGAAGAAAGTCAAACCTTCCATGAGAATTATTTGTTACATGAAGTAATCTTCATTCTTGATGACAATGTTTTCATAATTTAGGCAGTTAAGTTTTAGCTTCATTTTTGTTTTAACTTAGCAGAGTCGTAGTGAGAGAATGAGAAGCACCCAGAATGCTTTTCCCATTGGGAAGGCAGCGATTCATTTATTTTTTCCTTCTCTGTTTCTAACTGCACCGAAGCGACAAAAACCTCAGGATTCACACAGAACGTTGTAGCTACATTATTACTCTCTTCCAATGGATGTTTATCGCACCATCGCAGATTTAAAGCCAGTAGAAGACGCAGCTTTCTTATAGTCTAAAACGAGAAGGGAACTTGGGACCTGTGTGTCCTTGAGTGAGTCCTGGGGATTATTTGGAAATCTGTCTAGTATTTCCCACCGAAGAAGTGCTACTGTTGCCTGATTCAGGCATCACCTGAAGCATTGCTTAATGCCGCTTCACAATTTCATGCTTTACCTCTAAAGTAGTGGGAACTTGTATTTTTCTGAGGCCCTTAGGTCTGTTGGACACAAGGTGGTCACTGGTGGTGCATTTCTTTCTGAGGCAAACAGCTCACACAGTCATTGGCCGCTCATGAAGGCTCGGCTGCAGTGCCAGCTGAATATAAGTGCAGTTTATGTAACCTTTGCCTGTATAGTTAACATCATTTCTTTCTCTGGATTGGGCTGTTTTGATGTTACACTTTGTACAAGAGTGTAGACATCAGATCATTTCCAAGTCTGTTTTGAAGTCAAAGGCTGTTTTGTTACCTTTTTACCGTTGCACTCAGAATGCTGAAGAGTGAAGAGCAACCTAGGCCCTGGGGATGGCTTAATTTAGTAGTGGGAGAGAGCAGAGCTACTCCTGACTGTCGGAGCTACTCCTGACTGTCGTGTTCCCCTTTCAGCCCCGTGAAGGTCTGTGGCTAAATTCTAAAAGAATAGAAATGTGCAAGGTCATGGGTTGGTAATGACACTCCTTTGGAACGTCTTCTCGAGCATAGGCTATTATATACGGCGCAAACCCAGAGGCATTCACGAGAGGTGCGAGAGTGTGAGATAGAGGATTTAGTCGGTCTTACTCTTAGAGGAAGTACTTGCCATTTGGAGATTTTGAACATTGATGGTTTTGATTATTTAGGACGACTCCTGAGACTAGTATGTGTCAAAGTCATGAACTTAAACTTCACACCCCACACTTGGAGGCTGCATTTGTCATATCGCTAGTGAGCCCGGCGGACCTCCATAGCTGCATTTTGGCGGACTTTGTTGTGCTAGATTAGACTCAACACGGATGTTTTTTTTTTAACAAGGATGATTTCTTATGAGAGTGCTTAGGCCCTTGTGCTATGTGGACAGTACGAGGATCTTGTAGGCACATTCCAGTAGATAAGAGTATTTTGTTGTACCAACAATTTGATTTTGAGTTTAATGCACAAGAATTAAGCCCCGGCCGGGTAGCTCAGTTGGTTAGAGCATCTTCCTGACGCCAAGGCTGCGGGTTTGATCCTCGGTCAGGGCACATTGAAGAATCAATCACTGAATGCTTAAATGAGTGGAACAACAAATTGATATTTCTCTCCCTCTCTTTCTTTCCCACCCTCCCTCTCTAAAATCAACCAATTAAAAAAAAAGATTTAAGTGGCACCTGGTTTTTGTTTGGCTTCATAACAATATTACATTTTTATTGTGTGAATGAAAAGGCTGAACACTTCATAATTGCATGATGGGGGTTTGTCTCCTTTCAAAAGTTTTTCTTAATAGTTTTTGCATTTTGTTTTAGGCAAAAGTCAACAACTCTAGTTTAATTGGAGTGGGCTACACTCAGACTCTGAGGCCTGGTAAGTATTCTTGATAAAGTAGGATTTTTTTTTATAGTGTTTTAAAAATTAGTTTTCTTGTTTTGCAAACTTTTAAGCATACAAAATTGATAGGCAAGTACAATGAACACATAGTTACTTTCGACCCAAATTTTATATTTCTTTTTTTTCCTTTTTATTTGCTGGGCTGTTTGGAAGTTGCAGCTGTCACGACACTTCCCTAAATGCCTGAGCATGTCTCTCCTGAGAACGGTCTCCTGTTCTGCGTCGCTCAGTGCCAGCATCACACCTAAGACAATGAACAGTGACGCCGTGTTATTACTTAATACTCATTCTCTATTTGCTTTCCTCACCAGTGCCTGAAGTGTCTTACAGTAATTTTTATTTCTTCAACGTTTACTCACTGCTTTGCTTTTTCGGTCTCTATAATTTCATTTACTTAACATTATTTTGAGCCTTGCTGTGTGTTCTAGAGCAGTAGTTCTCAAAGTTCAGTGTGTGCCTGAATCACCTGGGAAATCTTATTAAAATGCAAATTCCGTTTTTATAGGTCTGGGATGAAGAATTCTATCTTTTTAACAAGCTCTTAGGTGATGCCAGTGTTCCTGGTGCTTGAACTACCATTTGGATAGTAAGGTTCCAAGACACTTGGAACTTTTGCCTCCTCCAAATAGGGATTTTCCCCAGACTTTTTATTGTGACCATTTCGAAACCTAAAGAAAAGAACGTACCATGGACATCCACATCTCCTTCCCCACATCCACCAGTTACAGCATGTACCACGCTTATTCAACCTTTCCGTGTCTGCATATATCATCCTTTGTTTTCACATGCCCTGATGAATTATTTAAATGTTTGTTTTACAGACATGTAAACATATCAGCCCTAGCATGGATATCCTAAGAGTAAGACGTTTTTCTTCATAACCACAGGAAGCATTGTCACAGTTAGGAAAATTAACATTGATAATGTCTAGTGTGTACTATTGTTTGTTCAGATTTCCCCACTTGTCCCAAAAAATGTTTCAGTTTTTCCTTTCCAGAATTCAATTATCATTGTCTTTTAGTCTGATGGCATGTGAACACTATTGTATTTTCTAGAGCTCTTTGGACTTTATTTCCATTTTTGTGCTCTGTTACTTGACGCCAACAGAATTCTCTCTGGTGTCTCAGATACTCGCAAGTGCCCTCTGGTGGCTGGCACCGATAGGTCACCTGACAGGCTGAGGACAAGTGACAGGAGGCTCTGGAGTTACAGCAGAAGACCGCGGAGCCTCCCGCGGAGCTGCATGCACATCACGGTTGTCTGCTTTCCCTTGCAGGTGTGAAGCTCACACTGTCTGCGCTGGTGGACGGGAAGAGCATTAATGCTGGAGGCCACAAACTTGGGCTTGCCCTGGAGTTGGAGGCTTAATCCAGCTGAAGGAAACCTCTGGGGACGGATATCAGATTTGGCCTTAATATATTTCCAGTGTGACCAGCAGGCTTTTTTCCCTCCAAGAAGGTGATCCAAACAGAGGACGAGCTAAACAAGAGCTGTGTTTCAATATTTGCAGTGACTTGTCGGCTGGTCTCTAGTTGAATTGGTTGTCTGTCTAGTTACCAGGGCTGCTGTCGTGCAGCCACCTATACATTATTTAAATGTATTTAACTGTTCAATGAGCTACCCACCAATAATGAAATAGACCTTTATGAAAACTCTGCAGTCGTGTGCATGTCTGTTTTTATGTTCCTTCTCGCACTGAGTGCTGCCTTCAGCGAAGTGGATCCGTGGATGGAAGACAAGGCTCGACTTGTTTTGTTCAACAGCAGCCATTAGATCACTTTTGGGACCCTCAGCATGACACATTATGAATAAAACGAGTGCACATAATTAATGAGTCCAAGTATCTGCAGAATTAAAAATTTGCTAGCTGGGGTCAAATCTCTGGATATCTAGCTAATAATTCTAGTGAGCATTTTGCTCTTTACCAAAACCTGTGCCACAAACTCCTTTGTGTTCTAGAGTAACTTCGTGAGCCTTTTAGACTACAATAAAGTAAGAGGATATTTGGCTTTACATCTTCAGCTTGTAAGTTTGTGCAAAATTAACGTTGGGTCATTGTTAACCCCAGGAGGGGTTGGAGAGTAAGTGAAGGATGGTGGTGAGAACTTACACACACATGCCCTAGCCCTGCGAGCGGTTGCTACGGAGAACAAACGAGTTGGGTGGGATGAGGCTGGGTGTGGGGGGTAGACCATGTCAGATCCAGAGGGACCGTGAGAGGGGGAGCATTCGGGCCGAGTGAGATCGTTAGTCATTGTCCTGAGTTTGGGACCAGAGGCGATGCCTTCAGTCTGTGTAGCCATTGACCTTCATCTGGACTTGGGCTGATTGATAGAAATTAATAGGTAATTTTGGTTGGAAAAGTAGGAAAGAGCAAGCTTTTCTGATGGGAGGATTAGTTTGAAGGATGGGAACAGAGGTTAGGGGAGGGGAGATTTGTTCAGCAAATTCTTAATACAGACCTGAAGTACAGTTTGAAGCCTGGTAGAGAACAGATTAAAGTGTAGTGCGATGAGACTCCACCCGAAAAGTGGTGTATCGTTGAAAATGTCCTGGTCAAGAAGACTCTGATGAGGAATTAGAAGCCTAAGTAAGCTCTCCACATAGGTGCCCTGGGGTGGGGTGGGGGGGGGGCGCACAAACACTCCTGGTCTCACTTTTTGTCCTAAGGGACTGGCTGGAACAGTCCCTGTGACTCAGACATGTGACTTAATGGCAGAAAGTGGAATTTGAACCAATTTGGAGTCAGGACGTATTGCTAGGTGGGAAGAAAAACAGGAAAAGGTGCCTGTGGAGGCGCCGCCTGTGCTTTCGGGAAACAAGTTGGAAGTAGAGCAGCTGCTCAAACTGCTGGCGGTGCCCCCGTGGGGAGGTTACCTGCGTACTGGGCCTCGCAACCGCCACAGCGCCTTGGAGGGCCTGCTCCCCCTTGGCGAGCTGGTGGCTCTCCCTCACGCTGTGGCAGTTCACCTGGTGCAGTGCTCTGGCCCTGGACTGGGGTGTAAGCATACGTTGTGAAGTGTGGCACAGATGAGTTAATGGTTTGTCAAGGATCTACCCGGAGAAAATTGTGCCTGTCCACCCATATGCATCCTAATGTGCTTTCACGAGTCGGGGAGAGGGTAGGTTACAGCTAGGGGTCCGAGTGTTTGAAATACTGGGTTGGCTGAAAAATCCATTTAGTTTTTTCCATAAAAAGACAAGTTTTCTTTTTTTTTTTTTAAGATTTTATTTCTAGAGAGGAAGGGAGGGAGAATGAGGAAGAGAAACATCAATGTGTTGGTTGCCCCTCACATGCCCTCAAGTGGTGACCTGGACCACAACCCAGGCATGTGCCCTGCTTGGGAATCGAACCAGCGACCTTTTGGTTTGCAGGGTGGTGCTCAATCCACTGAGCCATACCAGCCAGGCCTAAAAGACACATTTTTCATTTTCACCAATAACTTTGTTGATTTGGATATTGAGTATGTCGGCTATCTGCTGCCATTGGCTTCTAGTGGGTAGAGGCCATGGTTGCTGCTAAATGTCTTTCAATGCATACGACAGCCCCACAGCAAAGAGTTACTTGTATTTGGCCAAAATGTCAGCAGTACCAAGAAACTTTGCAAACCACGTTTGACATGTTCGATCAGTCACAGCCCCTTCTCCATATATTGCACAAATCTTGTGCTTCACTTGCGTTTTTACCTTTCTTGAAATAATAAGGGATAATGTGCCAAAAATGTTGCGTATCTTCTTCCATCTTCAGTATTAAAATGGCTGCACAAAAATTCTGATTGTTTGAATGCATGCTGATACAGACAGCTGTCACAATCCAATCCTAACGAAATTGTTCTGAATGAAGTTAAAGACGACTTAAGCACCACGAGAGCCATTGTATGGAAAAAAACAAACTTTGGCCAACCCAATACAAGGTATATCCAGGACCTGTAGGGTTACGTGAAGTGGCCACCTGTGGGTTCATGTGGCTCTGCTTCTAGCAGCTTCCAGGTACACCGCCACTAACCGGGAGGTAGCAAAGTCTGGTTGTATATTATAGGCTGACGGTTGTAACTGCCTGAGACATTGAGACATGGACATCCTGCGGGGTTTGGGGTTTGAAACAAAAAAGCACCTGGCTCCCTCTCCACCTCCACTCAGATGTTGGTGTTGGAAACTCTAACTCGGGGGCACTTGTTAAAAATTGCCATACCAATTCCTACTTACAGGCTTGTCTGCTTCACACTTCTCTGGCCAGTGGTCCCACCCAGTCCCTCACCTTCAGGACTTCACGGGGAGGACAGGATGTGTACTTATGTGGGCCTCGAGGTCTTCGTGTCTAAGTCAAGTGGACTGGTTCAGAGGTGAGGCCAAACTGGCCGTTATGGGAAAATATGGTTAAGTGGTCGCTGACCTGGCATAACTTACTCCCCTTTGAGACCTGTTGTAGGATCCCAGGTAAGGCTTCCCCAGTAGTCACAGCTGCACTGGACTGAACTTCATTCACTCGTGCCTCCTGGGAAGAGATGTAGGAGGGAGCCCAGGTTGGGCTCTACCCAGCATCTGGCCCTCAGAGACAGTGGAGTAGGGGCAAACCCGTGGAGTTGGGTTTTCTGTCCAACTGCATGTGGCCAGGACAATTAAAATGAAATCCTGCCTCTGTCCAGCTGGAGGCTCCTGTAGTTGGGCCACAGCCCTGGTGCCAGGTGGCCCTCAGGACTGTGCCAGGGAGGGGATGAACATCTAACTTTAAGGCTCACTTTTGCTCAAGAAGCTGCCTGTGCTGGGCCTTCCCTCCCTACCCCACTTCAGTGCTGTATGGAAGCTCATAAGATTGTGTCCAGGACCCACTTTATTGACAGATTTAAAACTCCGGGTAGATTGCTGGGGTTCCCAGGTCCCCTCCATCTAGCCCATCGCTAGGGGCCAGTCTTAGATTTTGAAGGCTAAAGTGAGGCCATCGCCCAGGGGCAGGAGGCTGATGTGGACTCTGGCGTCCCGCAGGATGCGCTCGTTCAGGTTTCGCACGCACTCGGTTTCCAGGTCTCCTGGTTGGGGTTGCAACACTTTTCCTCGCCACAGGACCTGTGGAGGGCGGGGCATCACGGGGGTGGGGCCTCTAGGGGGAGGGGGGTGAGAACTCTGCTTGAATACCTCGAGGGAGGAGCTGACTTGAATACTGCTTGGGGATTTGGGGTACGGGGGCGGGGCACGGGGAGGAGCCAAGGGGAAAGATTCCCAGCCCGGGAGCATCTTTTCTGCCCTCAGGCTATCCCTTACACTGAGAACAGCAAGGACGCCTCCGGGCCGCAGCAGCTGCAGGCACCGCTCGTAGTAGGCGGTGCATTTCTCCTTGTCGGCGTCCACCACGGCTATGTCGAAGGTGCCAGCCTCGCCCGCTTCAAGGAGCTCATCTTGCGGGGAAGGGATGGGCAGATGTGGCTGAGTCCGCAGGCCCAGTGGCTGGAAGCCCCTGCCCAAGCCGGTCTAGGTGCTGTGACCACTAAGGGACTCCGGTCTCGAGGACGACAGCCCTGCCACCTTGCATGTAGCTGCATACCCTGAGGCTGGACAATGGGGGGCTGTCCTTGCCCCAAGCCCGTCCGTAGGGCCTGGTTACTAGCTTATACCCGATGGCCCCATATGGGATATGGCACCAAGGCCCCTTCCACACCGTGCTCACCCAGGGTATCCAGGGCGGGCTTCAAACGAAGGTCGATCTTGTGCTCCTCTTCAGCCTGAGAAGGGAGTGGGGTCAGAGCCAGCATCCCTTCTCCCAGTGCTGGGAGTGGAGTGGCTGGGTTCCGAGGGCCTGACGAGGGACACTCACCTGCTGCCACAGGGGCCGCCCCAGCTCCGGGGGCCCGGGGTTCACCTCGCAGGTCACCACATGCCCGGTCGGGGGCAGTGCCAGGGACAATGCTAAGGCTGAGTAGCCTGTGAAAGTGCCTGGGGACAGGGACACGGACAGGCTCAGGGCACAGTGGGGAGATGGCTGGTGACTTAGACACCCAGTGATCACGGCCGTGTCCCCTACCTAGGTCCAGCGCCTTCTTGGCCTTAATGAGTCGCGCCAGGTTGGCTAGAAGCTGGGCCTGCTCACAGGTCATCATGGAATCCCCCTGCGGCTGCTCCAGAGTCAGCTGTGTGTGTGTGGGAGGAGAGAGGGTCGCTGTAGCTCCGCCCGTAAACCACGCCGGCACCAAGTTCAGGACCTCCCTCGTGGGCGTGACTGTGGGCGGGGTCTATGGGAACGCCCTTCCCAGGGAACGCCCACCGCGTCGGGGCTGAAGAGCGGGGAAACCGAGAGTGGGTTCCTGCCCAGCCCAAGGTCATGCAACCACGTGGGGTCCGCAGGGCCCGAAGGGTTCCTAGTCCCGCCTTCGGCCCTGCTGACCAGCCGCAGGCTCCGCAACGCCGGATGCTCCCGCAAGGAGCGGCTCAGCAGATACTGCCACAGGGGGCTGTCTTCGGGGGGCAGCAGGCGCTTCTCTCGCCGAGATTGCCATGGAGGGCACCATCTCCCTGCCGGGAGGGGTACTGAGTCAGGGCCTGGGACTCCGGGGAGCCATGCGTGAGCCTTAGCCGCAGCCAGCCTCGGGTATTCCAAGGGCTGTGCTCCTGCGCCAGCCCTGCCTGCGGGGCCTTTGCGGAGGGAGCTGCAGGCTCGTCCCTACTCACCCAGGAAAAGGCCGGTAGCGAAGGCGGCGCCCAGGGCGGCGGATCCCAGGGCCAGCGCCGCGGGCACAGAGAGCCGGGGCATGGGCTGGATCATGGCGTGGGCAGAAGGCGGCGGTGGAAAGGTCACTAGCGCTGGGGCTACCGGGACCGCACTCGGACCCTCAGGCCTTTCTTGTTCCACCTGGTCCCGGCACTGCCCGCAGGATGCGGTCTGGAGCATCATCTGGCGGCCGCATGGCCTTACTGCAAGCCCTGCCCGAGCCAGCTGGGTGCCATCTGGTGGCTGCACTCGGAACTTCGCCCGGCGGGGACCAAGACCTGCATCTAGGGTCTGGGGACCTGGGTCAGGGAGAAAAATTTGATACGCTTCTTTCTCATCACTACCATTTCTGCTGAGACCCCCTGGAGCATATGAGGGAGGGTGAGCGGGCCGTCAGTGTAGCAGGATAGTACAGAGTACAAAGTGATAGAAGTGAAAGTTCCTGGGAGGAACCGAGAATCAGGGGAGGTCTTTGGAGAAGGTGACCGAGGTTGAAGGAGTGAAGAAACTTGGGGGTACACAACCAGAGGTCGGCTGAGGACCTCTGAGGCAGGTCAGCTTGATGGGGCGCTGAGATGTCCGTAGTTAAAATCCTGAGTTCTAAATAGACATGCGCGTGAGATCTTAGGCTCATCAGTGTCTCTAAGCCTCAGTTTCCTTTGTGGGAACAGGGACCACACTCTTAACAGCAAATGGCACCAGATCCCACAGCTTGGCACAGAGTAGGTGCTCAATAAATGCCAGCTGCTGTTAAGGGTATAGGTTGGAATGACGACATCTTGGGGAGGAAAAGATCGGAGGGCAGGTGAGACCACTTGCAGACTGTTCTGCAGGGACACTGTCCGGTTAGCAATGGTTGAACGCCTACTGCGTGCCTCTGGGACAGGTGGAAGAAACTGTCCTGACTTGTATTCTTAGTGAAGCTGTGTTTGGAGACCACAGGACACACAAGAACCCGTGAGGAACCCCAACTTCACAATTTCGTCTTCTGTAAAATGGGTTAATAGTCCCCACCACCCAGGGGAGGAAGTGAGAAAATCCAGGTGAAGGATTTACACATGGCCTAGCACTCAGTGGGTTACAACTGTCGCATTTGGAAAGGAGTCGAAGTCGTAAGGGCAGAAGGTCACCTGCTCTACTGCCCTACTGCTGTCCCCTGGGAACGGCCCCTTTAGTAACCACACTGGCTAGAGCTCCTAGCACTAGGGGGCTTCCTAGGCGGGGTTCAGCGCTACCAAGGCCCAGAGGCAGGATTGTTGGGGGAGGGAGAGGAGGTAAGTGAGGAAGCGGCTTGGCTGAGGCTGAAGACCCGGTTGAACTGGAGAAAAACTCGGAACTCGGGACTGACCCGCGCGACCGGACCCGACTCCTGAGCCTGCGGGAGGCGACGCGGTAGTAGGCCCAGTTCTGGGGCGGGGCTCCAGGAGCCCAGGGCACAGCCTCCAATTAGACTCAGGGGTGGAGCTGGTCCTCTGTCCAATCAGCGGCGGTTCCCAGGCCGGAGGCGCGGGGGAGGAGCCTGCGGTCCCGCACCGGGCCACGTCAGGCTGTCCAGCTCCTCCCAGTTCTCTGTCACCAGGCGAGCGTCCTGCTCAGAAGAGAAGCCCCTTCCCCATTGATCCTCTGCATCCTGCTTGGCTCTGTAAATGTTTCTCTGACCTGACTGCGAGTCTCATTCCCCAGGGTAAGGACTGAAGCTGCTGGTCTCTCCTCCCCCAGAGCTCAGCACACAGTAAGTGCTAAATAAATGCTCTCTGAATTGTGTGCTGGCAGTGCCTTGGGCTCCTTGACGTCTGAACAGCCAGTCTAGACAGTAAAAATGGTAACAGGAGGGGGCCTGTTATTGAGCACCAGGCGTCTCTGTGAGGCTGTGATATTATTCTCATTTTCCAGAGGAGGAAACCAAAGCTCAGAGAGACCACTTCTCCATGCTCACTCCCCAGACCCTGCTCCTGTTTTCTTAAACCCTTTGACCCCCTGTTCAGAGCAGGGGCACACCAAAGAGCTGTTCTGACTCAATGCGCCCCAGCTGGAACCATACTCACAAGAAGTGCTTTCCTGGCACCACTGCTGGGGCCCCTCCACCAGGCCAGCCGACCAGCGGGGCTTGGGCTCAGCTGAGGCTGCAAACCGCATTCCCTCCTCTGTCTGGGGGTCCAGGTGTGGGCAGGCCCCCTTCTCACCACAGAACCTCCCTCTCCAGCCTGGCTGCAGTCCGGAGCCCGCGGAGGTGGGGGGCCGGGCCGGGAGGGGAGGCATGTCACCATATATCCCTGTCAGATTAAAAAACTAATTTGAAAAGATTAATGTATTCCATTCTTGTTACGCTGGCTCCGATACCTCTGGGCCCGCGGCCGCTCTGCCTCCTGATTATTGAATTTTTATGGCCTGGTAATTAATTGCAGATTCCCTGTTTTGTTCTATTTCTTTTTCTCTGACATTTTAATTCCAACAAAAAGCAGCGGTCTCCATGCAGGCTCTCTCTGGAGACCCTAATGGTCTATAAAACAGAATGACTTATGGACGTGGCACCCACTTCAGTTGGCGAGCGGTTGTTCGAAACCTTGCTGATCAGGCAAAATTTAATTTTTCCACCTCCCTCCCCCATTTACTCCTGATTTCTTGTCTCTTCCACTGCAGTGCCAGCGTCTCAGCTCACAATGAAGGCAGCAAGGTGTTGCCTCCGAATCTGTTATGGGGCCTTTTCCTAGAAGGCCAGGGGTCTGAAGACAAAATAGGTTTTGATTCTTTTCCACAGAGGTGGCGCCCAGAGGTGAGGGGAGCTGGGCCTCCTCAAAGGGCCTTGCAGATATGTGTAGCTGCCTCAGGGAAGGGGGGGGACGACCATTTCTGCCTCTCTCAGTTGTTCTTTTGGCCAACTGCAGCTGCTCCATTAGGCATCAGGGGGTCTGCAGGCTCATGAAGGCAGAGGAAATGAATGGGTGCCTGTACCTTCCCTTAGCTTCACACCAGGAAGTCAGGAATATGAGCCCTGACCAATTCTTAGCCAAACCAGGTCACTGGGAACAGTTGTCCACAAAAACAAAACAAAAAAAACAACAAAATGAATTGGGAAGAGACATTTCTGAATTTCTATCCTAATGCCCTCAACTTCTACTTATCCCAGACCTGCTAACATGACAGAGGCTAGGCACCTCCCCAAGCTCCCTCAGGACTGGGTAAGTCAAGGGGAGAGGGGTAATGTCATAGAGTCAAGTTGGGCCTAAGGGATTGAAACTCAGATGTCTTCGGGGACTGGGCAGGTAGGTGAGGGGAGGGCAATAGGGAACAGTGGGGACTGTGGTGCTCCAGAGCTCATGTGCTATCAGAAGGCATGGCAGCAACCTGACTCCAGTCCATGCTGCCATGTGGGAAGATGGGTGTAGTGTGGCCAGAATTTATGATTTTTCAAGAGAGGTTAGAAATCTGGCTTTTAATGAGAACATTTTTTAAAGTACTGTGTCAGTCGAACCGAATACATCTTTGATCTGGCCAGTGGAACAACGGTTTGCTCTGATTTAGGGCAGGGATCAGAGAAGTTGGGACATAGTAGTGAAGTCCGTGAGGGCCAGAGGGCCTCGGTGGTCACCTGATTGCCCCCACCCACCTCATTTCTGCCCCAGGAATCCTCTTCCTACCTTTGGGCCCTGCGTTCCCTTCTCACACTCAGTGGGCTCCCCCCTGCGGCTGTGGGCTGCCAGAGGCACCCTTGGGTCTCTCCCCAAGGCTTGCCTTCTTTAGGCCTCTTCTCTCCACAGAGAAGCTTAGCCCGGAGTGTGACCACATCTGGGTGAGGTCTGCTGAGCTCTCCAGACAGGATGGCGTCTTTTCACCTATGACTTTGGGAGGCAATCCCCTGATTCCAGGGCTCTAGGGGGCCGTTTCGAGCTGAGTGGACGGATGCAGATAGACCATGAGTCAGGGCTTCTGGGGCTCCTGAGAGGAGTTCAGGAGGGCAGAGGGCCCATAGCCTGCTCCCACCTCTGTGCCCAGAAGCTGCGGAGCTGGCAGGCCATACCTCAGGCTCTAGTGCCTCTGTTTCCTCACCTGGACGGGCCGGATGGGAAGTGACAGCATGCGCTCCGGGATCACACGGGCTTGGATTCATACATTGGCCCCACCGCTCACTCTGTGGCTATGTGAGCTCAGAGTTCCTCAACCAGAAAATGGGGATGATACCTCTGTGTTAGTGTTCTACTGCTGTGGCCTAAACCACCCATTTATCATCTCGTGCATCTGTAGGTCAAAAGTCTGGTAAGACATGGCCAGATTCTCTCCTTAGGGTCTCCCCAAGATAAAGTCAGGGTGTTGCCCGGGGCTGCAGTTCTGCCCCAGTGCTTCGGGCCTTCTAAGCTCTCTAGCTGTTGGTAGATTCAGCTCCTTCTCATGAAGCTCCTTCATGTTCAAGGCCAGCAAAGGCCCCTCGAATCTTTCTGATGCCTTCCTGTCCTGCCTCTAAGGGCTCAGGCGATTACATTAGTCCCACTCGGATAATCCGGCATAATGTCCCTGTTTTAAGCGGGGCAGGTTAGTTACACCTGCAAAGTCCTCCCTTGGGAGTGACATTGGTGGTGGAGATCACGGGAGGATGGCAAAGTTCTGCCTGCCTCAGCCTCCAAGCTGTCAGAGTGGTTATGTGGATTAAAACACCCCTGTCTGGTTCCTGTTCCCCGACAACCACGGTGGGGTTAGATGCTTAAACACACAGGATTCCCTGCTGCAGATGAACTGAACGGCAGATGGAACGCTCCTCAGAGCACCCCTCTCTAGTAGCCAGCATTGTCTCCGTCTCCCAGATGGGCAAACCAAGGCTCCCAGCTGTCAAGTGATGCATAAGTGGCACAGCCAGGGTGTGAACTTGTCTCTAATTCCCCATCCACACAAGTTTGTCATCTCGCCACTGGGCCCAAGTCCAGAGCCCCTAGGTCCTCTGGAAATTCATTTAGTTCTCCGGGGAAGCATCCACCACGTACCAACAATTTACCTGTGATTCCATTTATCTGGTGCAGTCCAGGTGTTTCTGAGAGTCCCCAGTGAATAACTTAGGTGTGTTTTTCATGGTGTCACCTGTTTCTCTCCTTCTTTCTTGTCAGGGTGGCCAGGAATGCTTCTGCCGGACACCTTGGCTGACCCTCAGAAGGCCTTCAAATGCTCAAGACTTCATGGGGCTCTTATGAAACCTGGTAAAGAAAGTCTCCCTGCAGCTTTTATCTCTTCACATTAAGTGAGAGCCTACGTTGTGAGTCCCTCCTTTTCTCAGGGAAGACAAACACACATAACCCCCAAAGACATGGGGCCCAGCTTCCACCCATCAGACATATACGGCATGAGACTTGAAGAACACGAATGTAGGCAGTGTGAGTCAGCGGCTGTGTGAGGGAGAAAGGTGCTCAGCAGGTGAGTGTGACAAGGGGGTGGTGCCTGCTGCTGCTGGGGTGGTCGCACTGAAGCCTCTAGGCAGAGGTAGGCTGTGTGGTGGCTGTGTTCTAACTAGCTAGGGCTTCTAGCTGCCAAGTTCCTGCTTGTGGACGGTCCAAACCTGATTCTCTGCTCCTCTGAGAGGCTGCTGTTTACAACAGAGTGAATCTATTGTTTGCAACAAAGTAAAATCTGCTGTTTGCTACAGAGCAGCTTCTGTGGTTTGCAGTTAAGGGTCCTGCCTGGTGCTGCTCCCCTGTGGGACGGATTGGCCCTCCTCCAGCCCGCACTGTTCCTGTCTGCCTCTGAGGCGTTCCTCCGACCTCTGCCTTGCCAGTGGGAGCCTGACACTATCCAGGGAACAGTGTGCCCAGCTCTGGGGGATGAGCCGTGATCCGTCTGAGGCTGTCACAGCCATCTCAGGTACATTTTTTCAAAGTGTCTGCTCTCATCCTCTCTGCAGCTCATTTTTGGTATCTCAGGACATTTTCCTCCCTGATAATAAGAAATCCCTCTGTTATTGCTTAGCCTCTTTTTACCTTGTATGGCGTTATGTAAAGATGAAATGGTTGGAACCATAGCAGCCATCTTGTGGCCATTAGGCAATGAGGTTAAGATTAAAAAAAAACAGTGAGGATGGTGAGACAAAAGATGGAGTGCTGGTGCTTGAAGGCGTTATCTAGCAGTGGCACCACCAGCAACCGTCTAGCTCCTGACTACTTGCTACATGAGAAAAAGGAGCCATTTTTGTTTAAGCAATGACTTGCTGTATATTCTTTTACTTGATGCTCAAAGCATTCCTAACTGATACCAGCCCCTAAACAGTAAGGCCTGGGCCTGTAGGCTTAGCGTTGGTGCCGAGACAAACCTGTTTGTTTTTTTCCTCCAGGATACAGGGACAGATTCCATACTGAACTTGAAATCATGCCCTCCAAAGGTGAGGTCTCATTTTCCTCAAGAGTGAGCTTTCTTGCAGGAGATGCCCCCATGCCAAAGACTCCTGGCAGGCCCAGTCCCTCCCCTACTTGATGAGCTCAAATGCCAGCACTGGGGACCCACCTTGGTGCCGCTGCAGACCCGTGGCCTCTCATCGATGAAGTAGATACGATCACCTTACAGGTGGCTTTCAGACAGAGGAAGGGACTCCTTCAAAGTCTCACAGCCATGACGTGGGGATTGGCTCCGCTTCTGTGTGGCCACAGCCTGGGGTATCTCCCCACTCCAGGGGGAGTCTCTCTATTTGCCTCCGAGCCAGGGGCACAGAGGCCTCTGGGACAGCGGATGGCCAGATGGTTTGGGAGTTCCTGTGCATCTTGCTGGGGACGGGGTTGGGGAGGCCCACATCCTCCTGGCACAGTAGTCGGGTCTGTGCTGTGGCAACGTTGTGTGATGGCCCCAGGTTTCATTGGCTACTAGAATAGTCAACTGATTTTCTTGCTCCTGGTTCAGAGGGTCAGCTGGGGCTCTTCTGCTTCAGTGGTGGGTTCAGATCTTTCCACCTGGGGGTGTTCTTCCCCAGTGGACAGCACAGCTGCAAGGAGCCCACCCCACAAGTGCTTTTAAAGCCTCTGCCTCAGTCAGGTCTGCTGATGTTCCAGGGGCCACAGCATCCTGCGGCTGAGCTCCAGGGCCTGAGTAAAGGTGTGTACTCCATCCCCTCCATGGGGTGGCCCTGTGAGGTCACATGGCCAAGGGTGTGGCCATGTAACCCTATTACTGAGTCAGGAGCAGCAGGCAGGTGCCAGGGGCCCCAGGGTGTCTCCAAAGTAATGGGTGCAGAGACCCCACTGGGCATGATCTCAGTGAGCGCAGGCAGGCCATGGTAGCTGCCACAGGCAGAGGCTGAAGATTTTCTAATCAATTCAGCCTCAGAGGAAGAAGCTGAAGCTCTGGGAGTCGGAGCCTCGCCCACCCTCACCGCCATCCTGAAAACGGACAGGAGAGGGAGCTGAGGGGTCTGGCTCAGCTTCCCTGTTCCAGCCCAGAGCACCTGCCTGCCAGCAAAGCAGAGACTCCCAGCCCTTTCTTTCCTCCAAGCCACCCTGAAGCCCAGCATATGCCCCTTTCGCCCAGAGACTCCGGGAAATGCGGCCTGGGACTCGAGGTTCAGACCGCTTGCCCAGGAGACCTCTCAGCGCTTGTTTACCATTGGGCAGCCCCTGGGCTCACCTGGGGACATACTTTGTTTTTCTTGATCAGTGTTTGGTTTGAATGGAGCCAACGCTAAACAATTGGAAAATTTCACAAAGAATTTAGGTTTGATTTTCATTTCTGTTGAAAAAGCAGAAGATTTCACCAAGTCAGACCCGTTTTGCTGCATGGCAGGGCTGCTAGCGCTGCATGTGCCTGTCCCCACCCCACATGGGTCATGTGCTGTGCCAAAGTCCCCACCACTCCCTGCTGCCTCAAACACCACGCATCCCACTCAGATTCCATATTGGTCTTTGTGCTGCTGGCACAGGAGCTGTGACCTCTGATTTAATCCGCTTCCCAGAGGCCCGGTGATACCTGATTGGGGTACACAGTCAGCTGCTTTGATTTCTCTTTCTCTTTTCCTGAGGAAGAACTTCCTGGGGATCCCGGACAGCAGTCCCCCTTCTGGCCCCAAACCAGGAGCCCAGTCTCTGCCGCCCATCCCTCTTTGGTTCAGGTTGGGGGTCTCCCTGCCGAGGCAAAGCTGTTCATGTCATGACTGAAACTGCCTGGGGAACACAGCCACCCTGAGGGGGAATCCAGATAGATGAAGCTTTGGGAGATGTGTGGAGACCCAGGACCCTGAGCTGTGCTGGGACTCCCCCAAATGTGTGAAAATGGGACACGAACTGCTGATCCTTCTATAACGCTTCTTGTAGCTTCATCGTGACTCAGTTAATTTTCATATTTATCCTCATGTTACAGATGAGGAAGCTGAAGCACAGAGAAGTTAAGCAACTTGCCTGAAGTTGCACAGTTTATTAAATGGTGGAGTTGGGATTTGAACTCAAATCCTCTGGTTTCAGGGCTTGCAGTTCTTAACCACTGAAGTATACCAGAGGAAGTACCTGCCGAGGTGGCTGTCTTCCTGTAATGTCTCATTTCACCCTCAGACTTGCCTGGCAAAGTAGAGTGGGGGTTTGGCTGTGACAGAAAAATCCAAAAGACAATGACTTAATCAAGAGAGAAGTTAATTTCTATTTTAGTTTTTAAAGGTTTTTAAAATTTATTTTTAGGGAGAGGGGAAGGGAAGGAGAAAGAGAGGCTGAGAAACCTGGAAGTGAGAGAAGCATCAATCGGTTGCCTCTCCTGCGCGCCTCACCGGGTGACTGAACCTGCAACCCAGGCATGAGCCCTGACGGAGAATCAAACTGTGACATTTTGGCTTGTGGGGTGACTTTTCAGCTTGTGGGACAAGGCACAACCAACTGAACCACACAGGACAGAGCCTCTATTTTCTATAATACAACCTGGAGGTGGTAAGGAGGCTCCAGAGTCGACAGGGAATCAGGCTTCTACTCTGTTGTGCTGCCATCCCCATCATGTGGCTTCTCACCGAGCAAGACGGCTGCCTGAGCTCCAGCCATCACACCTTCACCCCAGTTTTCAGAAAAAGAAAGGGAAAAGATGAGACTCAGCCCTTTCCTCTCAGGATACATCTTTGAAGTTTCATAGGATACTTCTACTTGCATCCTTTTGACTAGCACTTAGTCACATGGGCACACTTCAACCTAGAAATAGTTTTTATTCCGGAGGATTACGTACTCAATGAAAACCCAGTTCTATCATTATGCTTAGAGAGAGAATGGATCCTGGGAACATTCAGCATCATTGCTGCATTTTTCAGATAAAGACACTGAGGCTCAGAGAGGTGAATGACTTGCTGTAGGTCACACAGCCATGTAGAGGCAGAGCCTGGATCTTCTGTCCCTGGGTTTGTTTGGAGCAGGTGGGCCTCCAGAAAAACACTTCGCCAATTTCCTTGGTGGGGGGAGGTTAGGGGGTCCCTGCATATGTACATAAGCCTTTCCCCAGGTCCCAGGAACGCCCAGGGCCCAGGTGCTGCCAGCTAGACCCCTCTTGTGCCTTCAAGCCCTGGTGGCCTCTCTGGGCTGAGATCCGTCATCCCGGCACCAGCCATGCCCCGGGCCTGACTCCATCCATCCCGCTAATGCCGGCATCGACTGTGCTGGGCACGTTCCTGAGGCAGCCTCCAGAGCGCTGAATAATTCAGGCCTGTGTAATGGGATAATGAATTTACTGGCAACTCAGTGTGGTCTCAGTACTTACATTTCAAGAAATACTGACTCCCCAGGCCCGCTCAGCAGGCTGGGGGTATAGGCAGACCCAGAAACTCGCTCTGCCCACCTTGTGGTGTTCAGGCCTGCTGAGTAGAGACCCTGATTCGTTCTCAATGGTTTTTTTTTTTTGTCTTTCAAATTTCAAGATATATTTTTTAATTGAACTTATTGGGATGACACTGGTTAATAAAGTTATACAGGGTCCAGGTGTACAATTCTGTAATACCTCATCTGTGTGTTGTGTTGTGTGTTCCCCACCCCCAAGTCAAGTCTGCTGTTCTCCATGACTCTTCAGCTGCTGGGGCGAGTGGGGAGTCTGCAGGTGGGGGGCTGCCTGGTTGGGACATCGGCGTGAGGTGGAAGTGGACTCACAGAAGCTCTGAAATGCGGAGCTGGAAGGGAACCCAGCGGTCCTTTGGTCCTGCGCACCCACTTTATGAATAGGGAAACTACAGTTGCAGAGTGCACAGGCCTGTGTGCCTAGACACTGTTCTGTGGCTGAGAATGCCGGGGAGCCTGGAGCTCCTGGGAAGGAGAGTGGCTTGTTTGCCTTCTGACCTGCTTGTTTTCCAGCTCCGGCTGCTGGGGGGTTGCTGCCATTGGCCCACACCTGCCCCTTTTCTGGAGCAGCAGCATCAGCCAGGCAAGAGCTGCCTCCAACCAGCAGGCCTCACACCACCCGCACATCTAGGAGACTGTGGCCAATGACTGACTGATGTGGTGGCACAAAAGGTGACCCCCAGCCTCAAGGAAGGACTAACTCTGTGCGGCTGTTTGTGCTCCTGGGCCTCCTGCCGGACCAGGCTGCAGCTGGAGCCCAGGGGAGACCAAATTCTGATGTACCTTTTACCTCTTCCTATTCTGCGCCCCTCACTTCCCTTTTTCTCAGAGTCTCCCCCAGTCCATCACCTGAACAGGAACCCCCGACACAGGCTCTGCTTCTGGGGAACCCACCAAAGACACCTGCATTTCCTGGGCCAAGCCCTCCTTTCTAAGGACTCACCTCAGAACAGCAAGAGGGTCTCAGAGCCAGGAATACTTAGCCCTGGCTCTGCTGTGTGACTGTGAAGAAACCACGTCTCTTCCCTGGGCCTCAGTTTCCCCCACATGTGGTAGGGTTGGGGGAAGGCCATCTCAGGTCCCTTCCAGCTCTGAAGGTCTGTGATAGGACCTGAGGTACCAGGAAGCCTTCTCCTGCCCCTACCTAGCCCCACATGTGCATGGAATCCTATCAATGGGGTCCCACCTTTTCTCTGAAGGTTTTTAAAAAAAATGTAAAGGCATCTGGGGTGAGAAAGAGTTTCATGTTAGATAATCATGCTGCAGGGCAGACGCGCTTAAGGTGGGAATCCTTGAATCACCTACAGTGGAATTTATTACCTGAAGGGGTATTTATTATTAATATATCCCTTCTTCTTATTTGTTTTTTTTTGTTTTTTTTAAGTATATTTTATTGATTATGCTATTACAGTCATCCCATTTTCCCCCTCTTTGTTACCCTCTGCCCTGCACACCCCCTCCCACCCACATTCCCCCTCTGTAGCTCATGTCCATGGATCATACATATAAGTTCTTTGGCTTCTACATTTCCTATACTATTCCTAACCTCCCCCTGTCTATCTTCTACCTACCATTTATGCTTCTTATTCCCTGCACCTTTTCCCCCTCTCTTTCCACCCACCCCACTGATGATAACCCTCCATGTGATCTCCATTTCTGTAATTCTATTCCTGTTCTAGTTGTTTGCTTAGTTTGTTTTTAGGTTCAGTTGTCGATAGTTGTGAGTTTGTTGTCATTTTACTGTTCATATTTTTAATCATCGTCTTTTTCTTAGATAAGTCCCTTTAACATTTCATATAATAAGGG